>JASVEL010007535.1:0-72232 GCA_032618575.1 Nicotiana noctiflora
ATGTTTCTGTCATTTTGTTCATTGTTCTGGTTTAGTATATTTTAGACTTTGTAGTAGATTTACATTCTCATAGATGCTCTTGACTTGTGACACCCCGATAAAGACTGTATTGGGTTGACTTTCCGCTAATTAATACCATTAAGTCATATTTAAGATGTTTATTTTTGTTTAACTATTTTGAAAAGACAGGTTGGTTTGGTTGGCTGGTCTCATCCTCACGAGAGGCACCATCACGACCAGACAAACCTACACTAGTCACTTTTTGTTAACAATGAGAACAATTTTCTACTTTAAGGATTATGTGCAGAAGAATGAATCTGATGGATGGTGAATTAACATGTCATAGTTATGTTGCACTACACATGAAATATTGGAACTTTTATATTTTCCCAACTTTCTAGAGGTTTTGGAAGATCACTCAAACACAAATTTGCAGAAACATAAGGGCATTAAATCAAGTGGAAACTATAACGAACTAATAAGTTCTTTAAGAGGCCAGAAGCTAGAACTTCATCTTCTTTTAATAGCCGTAAGAGTACTCATTAGTTGAGTTTATTTCTTTATCTAGATATTACATCCACAAGGTATCCAAGCCCATGGTTTAGTTGCATAAGCCTTGTCAAACAAATGACTTCAATAAAGTAGTTGATTTTCCCAGATCAAATGCAATACCATTTATAAAGCTAGATTAACAGAATTTGTATATGTGTTTGTGTATAAACACACACATACACACAACGGCGGATCTATATACTAAATTTGGGTGCTTCAGCACCCACTAACCTTAATACAAGCTATGTATAGTTAGAAAGAAAATTTGAGGTATTTGTTATCTTGCACTAGGAAGCACCCATGGAATGAAACGGCTCATGGGTGCTTTGGTCAAGGAACGACGGTAGCACTTTTAACAAAGTTAAGGGGCGGGGGGCGGGAGTTCGAACTGACTCACAACAAGCCCATTTTCACTTTATTTCTTTTACCCCAATTAGGTCTTTTTATTTAATTTTATTCAGTAACTACTTTTTTTTATCCAATACCACCACTTGATTTATTTACTTTTCAGAGTAATTTTTTCTTGAATTTTGTTTTACCTGACCTATTTTATTTTTCCTTTTCTATTTTACCTAATTCTCTATAACAAAGAAAAAAGAAACTCCAAAGTTCGACCCCTTCTCAACACGAATAGTCCCTCTAGAGTTGCAAAATACATCAAAAAAGTATTTCTTGCCAGTTGCATTTTTTGTTAAACAAGTCCACAAAATTACTAAGTTTTTTTAATTAACTTTTTTGATCGATATATTCAAATAATTATGCACTTATACTATGTGACTGACAGTAACTATACGTTAAAAAAATTTAAGCACCCACGAATCCAATATCCTGGATCCGCCACTGCATACACACACATTTAATTATGTTTGCTAGACTGAACCAAAGAGTGCGAACTAGAGAGAAATGAGTTGGACCGTACCTGCTACACTGCTCACTAAACTTTTGTTCACTGCCATTAACGATAACTATAGAAGTTTTTGAGTGTTCATCGCATTCTTTGTGTCTTTTGTGATAGTCTAATGACGAGCTCATATCCTTGTTACAACCATGAACCTGACAGAAAGGAACCTCATAATGCAAACTTGTAGTCAGAGTTAGTTATTCACCAACAGCATAGCTCAAAGGTTCCATTAATGGCAAAAAAATGCCTTCTCAAATTATATAAAGTGCAAACGCTTACAAAATTGGTGCTTCAAATTTATAAACTTCAGAGTTAGTTCTTCACCAGTAGCTGAATCCGACAGAATTTTAAGAAAAAGAGTGGAAATGATATATGTAAGAAATCAGCAACCAAAATGACATCAAATTCTAATGATAAAATAAATTGGAGGAAAATTCAAACAGTAGTGCGCCGAAGGATAAAGATAACTAGTACCATGATAAATGAAGTATTTTCATCAACACTAGGCATTATTGATGTCTGTGGTATTCGTTCCACACTGCTGAAAAGGGAGAGAGAATTTTGTCTCACACTGCTGAAAATGAATATTGCTTTTAGAATCTTTAATAATAATGAGATTTCTTTTCAATCTTAATTTTAAGTTTTGGATAAAGCTTAAAAATGTTAAAATTATACCAGTTTTTGAGACTTATCACTGGAACTTAGTCACAAAATATGAAGCGTATAAACTAGATACTGCTCGAATGAAGGGCAAACATTTCATGGAGATATAGAATTGATCTAATATCTAACATATGTAATACTCTTCCTGTGATTTCCTAAAGTTGGGGATTCAAAACTTAATCCGCCTCCAATCTGTAGAAGAAATACTATACACACAATATTGCGAATTATATTCATTTACTGCTGAATTTAGGGATTCATGCATATTCCTCCTTCAAGCCAAAAACAAGAACAAATAGATTCTAACAAAGAATTATATCCGCTAACCAAAATAATTCAGATAAGTAGGACTAGGATCTTAATGATTTTATTTCAAGTAACTTTATGATTTTTAAATATGATTCATAAACTCAATATCCGAAGGCAGAAGGAATTGAACTTCTTTGCTGAATTTCCTTTGATATTTTACTATAACTACTGGAGTGATCTGCTCTTTGTAGACCTATTCTACATGAGTAAACAACCACCTTTCTAAGTGTTGGTAGTTCTATATACAAATACAGTAGATCTCACTTAAAATGAAGCTGACGCTCCTTAATGGCCAATAAAACTAGTAGAATTTAAGTATGCCCAAAGTAGCTATAGAGTTAATTAAACAATATTAATTTAAAATAGTGAACATACCGGAAGATATTAGATTAATAGAGGAACCTTAAAAAATATACAGAGGAACAAATTCAAAAATAATATATTAGCGGAGGACAAATCAATAAAATCGATCGACTATTAATATTAGCAGTCAAATATCATAAAAAACTTAGCAAACATAGAAAATGATAT
Organism: Nicotiana noctiflora; assembly: GCA_032618575.1. Lineage (NCBI taxonomy): Eukaryota > Viridiplantae > Streptophyta > Magnoliopsida > Solanales > Solanaceae > Nicotiana > Nicotiana noctiflora. The sequence goes on from JASVEL010007535.1 coordinate 2,957, forward strand.
TGTAACGACCCGATTGGTTATTTTGAGTTCTAGCACTCCGTTCAACATTCGGAGGCCATGAGCAGCTTCATTTCAAGTATTATGACTTGTACGCATGGTCGGAATTAAGCTCCGGGAAGTTCATAGTCGATTTGGTTAGAGAATTCTCATTTCGAAAGCTTAAAGTTGAAAGAATGAACTAGGACTAGAATTTTGAGTAAACGTCCTCGGAATCAGGATCTGAAGGTTCCAGCAGGTTGGTATAATGATTTTGGACATGGGTGTATGCCCGGTTCGGGTTTCAGATAACCCGAAAGCATTTTGGCACCTATTGTGAAAGTTAGCATTTTAAAAGAAATTTCATAAGTTCGGCTTCAAGTGCATTTCAGCGTTATCGATGTCCGTTTGGAATTTTGAGACCGTGAATAGATCCGTATGTTAATTCTGGAAATGGGAGCGTGATTGGAAGTGAATTCAGATGTCCGTAGGTCATTTGGCTAAAGATAGAAATTTGAAGGTTTTGAGAAGTTTGATCGGGGGTGGACTTTTTGATATTGAGGTTGGACTCATATTTTGAAAGTTGGAGTCGGTCCGTAATGTAGAATATGATTTGTCTTAAAATTTGAGGTCAATCAGACTTTATTTGATAGGTTTAAACATCGAAAATAGAAGTTTGAAATTTCGAAGTTCATAAGGCTTTGAATCGGGGTGTAATTCATGGTTTTAGCATTGTTTGATATGATTTGAGGCCTTGTGAAAGTCCAATATATGTTTTGGGATTGATTGGTAGGTTTGGTGAGGTCCCGGGGGCCTTGGGTGGATTCCGGGTGGCTAACGGATTGAATCTAGAGTTTGAAGGAGCGCTGGAGCTGCTGCTTCAAGTATTTCTGCTTCTGCGGATATGGGACCGCAGAAGCAGCCCCGCAGAAGCGAGGAAAAAGCCGTAAAAGCGGTTGGATGTGAAGCAGTACAGGACCGCAGAAGCGGCCCTAGATCCGTATAAGCGGAACCGCAGAAGTGGTGGGCCGTCTGCGGAAATGAAAATTGGGCTGGAGCCTAGTGTCCGCAGAAGCGACGTTTTGTTAGCAAAAGCAGGACCGCAAAAGTGAAAATATTTCCACAAAAGCGATAATTGCTGAGGTAGCGAGGGTGTTTTTAAAATTGGATTTTGGCTATTTCCTCTCATATTTTCTTGGTTTGGGAGATTATTGGAGGGGTTTCAAGAGAGGATCCTCATCATTAATGATAAGGTAAGTTATCCCCACCTATTTTGAGTTAAATACATCAATTATTTATGAATTTGAGCATGAAAATTGTATAAACATTTGGGGTTTGGGTAGAAAGACCTAGAAATTATATTCTTGGAATTTAGCAACGATTTTGGGTATGGAAGTTAGAGAAAATTATATATTTGAGTTCCTAAGGTCATGGGTAATCATTGTCTTCAAAAACAATTTCAGAATACGGGCACGTGGGCCCGAGGGCATTTTTGTCAACTTTTCAATCGGAGTTAGGAATTTCTATAAATTAGATTGTAATGAATAACTGACCATATATTAATGGATTTGCGTAAGCGTTGGCTAGTTTCGGAGTGTCGTGCATCAATTAGAATCTTCGGAATGGTGTGAAATACCGGTTCGGGTTTTCGGAGCGAGGCGAGTCTCCTTTCTAACCTTGTAAGAGGTAATTGTCCCCATAGGTGAAATAATTGATTATGTGCTCCTATTCGTGGGGGCCTAGGTATGCACGAGGTGATGAGAGTACATGTGTAGCTACTATTATGCTATTATCCGGGGAGTTAGGACCCAAAAGCATGTTATACTTGGATTATTTATGAACACATTGATAACTTGAATTGCTTAAATCACGTTGAATTAGTAAGTGAATTTCTAAAAGGATTAAACTTCATTTGTTAAAAATTGTTAAAGGAGAAATTCTTAATTTGCTATTTGAACATGTGTTTTATGACCTGCGTCATATGGATGATTTGCGAGCAGGGTGATTGTGTATTTTATGTGTACCTGTGTTGCATGGATGATTCGCGAGTAGGGTAATTGTTTATTTTATGTTGACCGCGTCGCATGGATATATTCACGAGCGAGGATAATAGATGCATCTATGGTTCGGGCCGTTCAACCCTAAGCAGTGCGTAGTTTATATTTTTGTTGGATCGAGTCGTCGCCTCGGTGTGATTTGCGCATGTTATATTGTTGCTTGAGAATTTTAAATGTGAAATTTGCCCTTCGTGGCTGGTTATAAATTGATAAGACAATGAAGAATGAACCGTGAAAATCCTTTATTATTTGTTGAAGTTATTTTACTTGTTTTCCGGCTTCATGAGTTAGAACTACTATATAAATCTATGATCTCCTCATATTTTTAGAATATTGTTAATTGACCTCTAGTAAGTGTTGAAGTTGACCATCTCGTCTCTACTTCTTCTAGATTAGGCGGGATACTCATTGGGTACACGTTGTTTACATACGCATACTACACTTCTGTGCATTTTTATTTCACAGGTATATGTACCTCTAGTAGCCTACAGGCCGTAGCAGCGCGGATAATTTTGATACTAGGTGAGTTACATTATTTGAGGCGACTCGTAGCTAGTATAGTCCCTTTCATTATATTGTATTTATTTCTTTTCCACTGTATTTCAGATGGATGTTGTATTTTATTTTCTTATCTATAGATGCTTATGCACTTGTGACACCGAGTTCTAGGTGGATTTTGGATTATTCAGTATTACGTCTTTTATCGACTTCATGTTCATTTTGTAAAATTCTCATTATCTAATATTTAACGTATAAGAAAAATGATTTTCCGCAAATACTAAAACTGAAATTTAATTATGCATTCTTGGTTGGCTTGCCTGACAATGGTGTCCGGTGCCACCACGACCCTTAGAGGATTTTGGGTTGTGACAACATGGTAGCAGAGCACTAGGTTCCTATGGTCTCACGAGTCATGAGTAAGTCTAGTAGAGTCTCATGGATCGGTACGGAGACGTCTATCCTTATCCTCGGGAGGCTGCAGGACTGTTAGGACTACTTCCCTTCTTGATTCCCTATCGTGCGATTTGATCCTTGGAGGCATATGCCCTTAATTCATTCCTACTTAATCTTATGCAACGTGAAGCGCTTGTTATAAAATGAGAGTTGAAGAATTTTACTAGCACTACGAATGTGGTTCGGGTGTTTCTCCCTACGGGATTATTTGAGCTATTATCTTTGCCTTGTGGAAGGATATTTTGTTGTTTCGGCTCAGCAGCGGTGCTTTTGAGAGCTCTGAGGTTAGACACAAGTTGCCATGATGCTTACGAACGAATGTTGTGCAGTAGTGATATGATGGTAGGATTATTGCCTACGTGTCAGCTTAGTAAAGGACTTGAATGGAGGTTTACTGAGTGCATAATCAAGAGATTCAAAATTTTATTCTCGGGAGGGAAAACATAATCGAATTAAGGATGGTCTGATGTGGGCTGGTGGAAGTAATGAGACTTTGTATTTGCAAGCATTGTAGAGTTCTCTTTTATGACAGGATGTCATTGTCCTAATTGAAAGTGCTAAGTTTGTCGGTGTTATAACCTTCTACAATTCACCTTTGGGGCAAGATATTATGAGATAGATTGGAGACACAACTATTAGATATCGCAGGGTGCGGTAGTTCAGGATTGAATCAGTATTTCTAATGATGACAGTTCGTTAAACATGACCTTCAGAAAGGTTTAAGTTAGAAGCAATTGTGGGTTCAGGTGCCACAAAGATAGATTTTGTTTAAGATAGCAAATGAGCAGCAAAGCATGAGGAAGGACATGTAGTAAGTGTTAGGCGATGGCTAAGTTTTTGGAAGGCTGAGTATAAAAGGCCAAAAACTGCGTAATCGGTTAAGAAGTGAGTTTGCCCAAAATGGGAGAGTGGCAGAGTTGCATATAGGCTATTATACGGCAGGAGATTGATGTAATGGAAAGGAGTTGCTCGAATGAAGAAGGATGCAACATGACTTTGAATTGGAACAATGTTGGCGCACATTTAAATGATGTCCATAAGGGGTAGATGGACCTATGCAGTTGGAGATTGAGCTCAGACTCGGAATGGGTTATTGATATCGAAGTGAGGATACCCTGTGTAGCGGCATTGGAAGATGCCGGGAGAGATTTTATAGGTAGGTTACCCAAGTGAGCAGGTTAGCAGTTACGTGGTTGGTGAGGCTTCTTCGAAGAATCCTATCGGCTATATAGGAAGGAGATCGATTGTGCAGATGTGTTTAATGAGTCAAAATATAAGAAGAGGGTTTTACAGAAAGGTTTCGATAACTTTGGCGGTTGATTGCGCAAGGTTATGGCAATAAGAGATAAAAAGGACGAATGAGTTCAAGGGTTGTGAAATAATGGCTTCACGTTAAGTGTGAGAGTCCCGCCGCTTATGATTTGGGTGCATGGTTAACTACTTGCGTGATTTTTGGCTATTAGCATATCGATGGGCTATTTCAGCTACGGGAAGGGAACATAAGTGGTAATTTAAGAAAAAGAATTACTAAAAGTGGGCTATCATTGGCCTTATTGGCCCATGTTCGAAATTGGGGAAGGATTCAGTATTATGCTTGTAAAAATGTGGGTTCCCAGGGAAGTGATTCTACCTGGTGCTTCTCTAATGGGGCATCCATGTGCTAGAAGATTTATGGAATTGATTATGTTCGGGGCCAAGTCAGAGCGAGTGGCTCTCAGCAACGGGCCTAGTGGAACTTAAAAGATAAAGTGTGGTACCTAATGATTTCAAGGCTATAAGTACAGTTAAGAATCAAGCTTTGTAGCAGCTTATGAGAAGGTGCCCAGAATGTTCTATGATATGTTAACTTGCGGTATAGCATTTGATAGATATGAAATAGTTTGTGGGATTTGAGACAGCATGGTCTCGCGATTCGAGGTCACTCAAGATGAGTGCAGATGGAGTATGTTAAGTGTTGGACGGAATTAGTATTATTTCTAAGGTAATTTGGGTGAATCGAAAGAACATAGATTAGCTAGCTATAATTTAGTTGGCATATTGGTGGTAGAGATCAGCTCTTTCAACTTATTAAGTTATGCAAGTGAATTGGGACGGTGCATATGAGGATTGTCAGCCGCCATAATTGATATCATTCTGAAGCATTCCACTATTATGACTTGTTACGTGGAAGCAGATTTCGGAAGGGCTATGGTGGCTTAGAAAACTACTTAGAGATTGGCATATTCTACGGTTGTGAGAATTTACATAGGTGATACTATGGATCTCCTGAAGTGAGTTAAGTGAAAAGTTATCATACAATGAAGTGTTGACCTATTAGCAATTTTGGGTTATGATGAGGTTCATGTTCTATCGTACATTTGCATGTTGTGTGCAGTGATTAGTATGGGATTTGAAATAAAAAATCAAGGTTGTAGTTCGGTGCTGACAAGGATGTCACGAACTTGGATGAGCATGAAAGGAGTTTCAATGTTTAAGCTAAGTGGTATTGTCATTAGCGTCACCTAAGATCGGTGTTTTGTGAAAGAGGCTTTACATCTTGCTTAGAGATTCTTGATTGCTTTTCAGTGTTAGTGCGGCCAGTGGGTTGGATGTGTGGACCTGTTATGTGTTTTGGAAGGTTGTGGGAGCGTGTCCCACAGGAAGATCGTATAAGTGTGGCATGTAGTCACTTGATTGATGGAAGAAGTTAAACCAAGTATGAAGATTTATGATGATATCAATATGTTGAGGATATATGCCCGGAGGGCACTCAGTTACTAAGTTGTGGATTGTTGATGAGTACTCTGCTTATGGCGGTTGTTCTTGTGTATTATGAGAAGAGGGAAATTCGTATGGATACTTGAAAGGCTATTGGCTTAGTTTGATATGATCAGGATCAACTTGAGGTTGGTGGATGGATTTAAATATGAAAATGGGCTCTATGGCAGGCCGGTTGTGTTCATTTCAGTAATGTGCTCCTTATGGAATTGTCAAGGTGTTATTTCGTCTTCAACTATTTCATGTAATGATGTATTGTGCCATGCGAGTTGTGAGACGGCTTGGTAAATTTCTTACGTGTTGAGGTACCGTATGGAGATGAGGTTATTTGGGCAGGATGACTCTTGAGATTCAGATCGTGTATTGTACCTCAGTTGTGTTAGAGTTGTGGATTATAGCGTTATATGTCTCCCTAGGGAATGGTATTATACACTTAGAGTTCTTGTGACTGAGATTCAGTTTTTTATTGTAATGAGCAATTTAGCTCGATGTGTATCTCTTTATGTGAGTTCTACGTGTGGATCGGGTGGTACGCTGCCATGGTATGTTATTGGAGTCGGGTGGCACGCCACCATAGTTACGTTATGAGTATCGGGTTGCCCGCTGCCATGGTTATGCTGTGTGAATCGGGTTGCACGCCACAAAAGTGTGATGTTGAATATAGTTTTCTATATGCTATTTTGTATGCCTTGCTTCCTGTTTTCTAAGGAAAGTCCGTATTAGTGCGTGAGTTAGTTAATTCCTTCTAGAGTTCATTTTTCTTTCGTTGAATTGGTGGCCTATTGGTACATAGTGGCATCATATGAGACTTTTGATTATATTTGGGGTGGATTATTTCCTGAGCAGTTCGTACTGGGTAAGACAAGATTTTTGGATTTAGAATCAGTGCAATATGAGTATATGAAGTATATTATGCAGATAAGACCATTATTTGGTCCTGAAGGAGGTGATGGTTTTTGTTAAGGGTATAGACCTAATGATTTGTTCGCTCAGCAGTTGATTATGAATTTCTGCACATCTCCTCCGTCATGGTGTTATTATAAGAATTAGAGCAAGACCTGCGTAGGTCATGAGGTACAATGGGAGCCTCAAAATCGTGGAATTTAATTAATTGATCAGAGAAAGTTATTGTAGTCCTCTGAGTAAAGTGGTGCAAGTTGTGAATTCAACAAAGTTATGCAGTCACATCTAGGTACAACATGTAGTTATTGATATGGTGGCGCATGTTGGAAACAGGCCGAACTTTTAGTTTCGGATATTGGAATTGGACTTTAAGGCGTATCTGCTTGAATAAAAGAGAATATATTCATAATTAATCGAGCTAATATGCTCAACCATGTTGTGGTAGAACGGGAAGGTGCACGTGAAGTTAAACAATGATTTCAGACTACTTTAGTGTATTTCTCAGCACGTTCGAGGATGAACATATGTTTAAGTGGGAGAGAATATAACGACCCGACCATTCTTTTTGAGTTCTAGCGCTCCCCTCAGTAGTTTGAGGCCATGAGAAGCTTCATTCCAAGTATTATGACTTGCACGCATGGTTGGAATTAAGCTCCAGGAAGAGCATAGTCAATTTAGATAGAGAATTCTCATTTCGGAAGCTTAAAGTTGAAAGAATAAACTACGACTGAATATTTGAGTAAATGACCTCATAATCAAGATCTGAAGGTTTAGCAGGTTTATATGATGATGTCGGACTTGGGCATATCCCCGGTTCGGGTTACGGATAACCCGAAAGCATTTTGGCGCGTATTGTGGAAGTTAGCATTTTAGATGAAATTTCATAAGTTTGGCTTGAAGTGCATTTTAGTGTTATTGATGTTCGTTTGGGATTCCGACACTGTGAATAGATCCGTATGGTGATTTTGGAGTTGGGGGCGCGATCGGAAGTGAATTCGTAGGTCTGTAGGTCATTTGGATAAAGATAGAAATTTGAAGGTTTTTAAGAAGTTTGACCAGGGCAGGACTTTTTGATATCGGGGTTGAAATCCTATTATGGAACTTGGAGTATGTTCATAATGTCGAATATGAGTTATTAGCAAAATTTGAGGTCAATCGGACGTGATTTGATAGGTTTAAACATCGAAAATAGAAGTTTGAAAATTCAAAGTTCATAAAGCTTGAACCAGGGTGTAATTCATGGTTTTAGCGTTGTTTAATATGATTTGAGGCCTCGAACAAGTCCGTAATGTGTTTTGGGATGGGTTGGTAGGTTTGGTGGAGGTCCTGGGGGCCTCGGGTGGATTCCAGGTGGCTGACGCATCGAATCCGGAGTTTGAAGGAGGGTTGGAGCTGCTGCTTCTGGTATTTCCGTTTCTGCGGATTCGGGACTGCATAAGCGGCCCCGCAGAAGCGAGGAAGAAGCCATATACGTGGTCGGATGTGAAGCATCCCAGGACCGTTGAAGTGACCCTAGATTCGCATAAGTGGAACCGCAGAAGCAGTGGGCCATCCGCAGAAGCAAAAATTAGGTTGGAGCCCATTGTCCGCAGAAGCGGCATTTTGTCCGCAAAAGCGGACCGTGAAAGGAAAAATATTTCCGCAAAAGCGATAATTGATGAGGCAGTACGGGTGTTTTAAAATTTGGATTTTGGCTATTTCCTCTCATATTTTCTTGGCTTGGGCGATTCTTGGAGGGGTTTCAAGAGAGGTTCTTCATCATTAATGATATGGTAAGTTATCCCTACCTATTTTGAGTAAAATACATCAATTATATATGGATTTGAGCATGAAAATTGTAGAAAAGTTTGGGTTTTGGTACCTAAAAATTATATTTTTGGAACTTAGCCACGATTTTGGGTATGGAATTTAGAGAAAATTATATATTTGAGTTCCTAAGGTTATGAGTAATCTTTATCTTCAAAATTCTTTTTGGAATCAGGGCACATGGGCCCGAGAGCATTTTTGTCAACTTTTCGATCGGGGTTAGGAATTGCTATAAATTAGATTGTAATGAATAAGTGGTCATATATTAATGGATTTGCGTAACCGTGTGACGACCCAAAGGGTCATCACCTATTTTCCTGATCTATTCTGTGCTTTCGAGGCCTTGGAAATCTTATTTTATATTGCCTTTATTTACGTGCGCAGTCCGGGCACGTAGCCGGAAAATTTTTGTGTTAGAATATGTGAACTCTATAAAATATCTAAAGAATTTTGATATTAATATTGATATAGTTGACTTCGGTCATCATTTTTGGTAAACGGAAACGGACCCGAGTTCGGACGGTCCCCGGGAGGTCCGTAGAAAAATATGAGACTCGGGCATATGACCGGAGTTGAATTCCGAGGCTTAGAGCCCGAGATACAAATTTTTTTGTTAAATTATTTTCCTGAAATTATTAAGGAAAATGAAAATGAAAATTGATTAAAAGACCATGGTATTGGGCTCGTATTTTGGTTCTGACGCCCGGTACAAGTCTTATATATTGTTTAAGCACTTCCTGCAAAGTTTGACAGAAATTGGACATCGTTTGACGTGTTTTGAACTATGAGTTCATTTGAAAGTTTATGAAGTTTAAAAGAAGAAATCATGAATTTGCGGCTTGATTCTATGAAAACGATGTTATATTGGCGATTTGATGGGGGCAAGTTCGTGGTATGTTTTTGATGTTGTGTGCATGTTTGATTTGGATCCCCGAGGGCTCGGGTGAAAATTGGATTGGCCATGAGAGAAATTTTTTGAGATAAATCACACATGGTATTATTCCCTAGCTAATATCTTCGCAAATGCGAAGAATCAATCGCAAATGCGAAGCTGGGCAGCTTGGGCAGGGATCGCAAATGCGATCTCAAGTCTTGCAAATGTGAAGTCTGGCTATTTTGGAGAGGGGTCGCAAATGCGACAAATACTTCGCAAATGCGAAGTCAGGCCATTTGGACGGGGGTCACAAATGCGATAAAGACTACGCAAATGCGAAGTCATGATTTTTGGACAGGGGTCGCAAATGCGACAAATACTTCGCAGATGCAAAGTCTGTAGCCAGGATTGTCATGTTCGCAATTGCGAACAAAAGTTCGCAATTCCCATATCCGCACCTGTGCAATTTTATACTTAAACGAATTTAGACCCTCTTTTCACCATTCTTTCAAAACCCAAAACCCCATAGATGATTTTTCAAGAGCAATATCATCCCAAATCACTTGTAAGTTGATTTTCACTCAATACTTTCAATTCTTAACATCATTAAACATGTTTTCCATATAAAACCAAAGATTTTCATGGTTGAAATTGATATTTTTGGGTAGAACCTAGGTTTTTCATAAATTAGGGAGTTGGACCTCGATTTGAGGTCCGATTTCAAAACAAATCATATATTTGAACTTGCGAGGGAATGGGTAACCGGATTTTGGTCCAAACCCTGAGTTTCAACCACGTGGGCCCGGGGGCATTTTGGGAAATTTTGAGTAAAACTTTGGGAAAACTATTTTTATGCATTCAAACAAATTTATAAAGTGTTTATTAAAGTAATTAAACCAATTGTGATTAGATTCGAGTGAGTTGGAGGTTGAGTTATGAGGTAAAGCAATAGTTGAAGGTTTAGTGGACTTTACGGCTTTAAGGTAAGTGTTTGATATATCCTAGCTTTAGGGAATATGAGAGATTAGAATAACTTGCTAATTGCTAAATTATTGAGTATGGTGTATAGACGTTGTGACGAGCATCTATACACCAGAGTCTAGGATGACCGTGAGTTTTTTGTTGACACATGTTGTGAGCTAATGTGGAACTTTCCTAAGTTATATTATTGAGCCCTTGCCGGGTTGTGAAGGTTGTGTATTGTTCCCTTGCCGGGACCTTGTTGTGTTGTTATTATTGCTCCTTTGCTGGGATATTGTTATGTCTGTTGTTACTCCTTTGTCGGGATTGTACTTGTTGTTTATTTCATTCTGCTTGCCCGTTGATTCTGACTATTATTTGGGTGAGGAAGAGTTATAAAGCATGAAGGGTGATGCCGTGCCATTTTATAAGGCCCCGTAAAATTTTAGTGCTTGAAACCTAGTAGCCGTGGTGTGATAGTCCCCATAAGGTGTTAGGAATACGTAAAATTCTTCGTGACGAGCTTACTCGCTGCGGTTCGGACCCTTGTTAGTGATTTAAGTTTCAAAAATTGAAAGAATAAATTTTTCCAGAAAATGTCGATTCTGCGGTCAGGAATGCGATCGCAGATCTTCTATGCGGACCGCATTCCTACCGCAGAGTTTAACAGAATGTTTTCCAAAAATTGTGTTGAAAATGCGGTCCAATATGCGATCGCAGAATGGAAATGCGGACCGCAGATCCATCGCATAATTTCTTGAGAATTTTGAGTGTCAAATCTGCGGTGCAATTTGCGACCGGAGAACAGGAATGCGGACCGCATTCTGGTCGCATATCGTAATAGAACATGTGCATTTTTTAGGGAATTCTACGGTCCATTATGCGCACTTCATGTTGATTCTGCAGTCGCAGATGCGACCGCAGAATTGACTCGGCTCAGATTTTTATAAAATTTTGACCTGACCCCTTCTTTAATAAAACACCTCCAACCTTCCTTTTAATCCTATTTTTTTAACAAAACTAGAGAGAGGAAATAGGGATTCTAGAGAGACAAGTCTACCCATCTTTAAAGAGTGCTTCTAATCGTTTGGTCCGGAGGTTCCTAGGGAAAGTGTCACCTTCCCCAATCTTTACAAGGTAAAAACCCTAACCATCTTCTTTGATTTTCAGTTTTAAAATGGGTAAAGAAAGTTTGCATACAATAGCTCTTGAAAATAGAATTTAACACTCATGCATGTTATTTGAACTTGAATTTTTGTAAAGAGAAGTGGGTAGGAGTAAGAGTTTGCAAAAACGGAAGTTGGAAACTTAGGATAACTTGGGTGAGCTTAAGTAAGAGATTGAAAGAAGTAAAATTCGACTCCAGGTATGTATGGCTAACTTTGGTTCTTGTGAAATCGCCCTTACGTGTACAATTCGTTGGTATGTGAAAATATTGAGGAATCTTAGCGAAATTCTTTGATTTGGTTGTTGGGTATTCAATTAATGTTGAACTATGTGTTGTGTGGTATGGAATATGAACCAAAATATTAAAAAAAGGAAGTTGTGATTGGTAAAGAATTGTGATAAATTGTTGAACATAATGGTATGGGTACTCTCGAATATGGAAACATTGTAACTCAGTTGTGATACTGATTTGAAAAGTAATTGAAAGCATGAACCAATTTGTAAATGCCTTATTTGCACTTGTTGTGATCTTGTGTAATGCCTTGTTTGCTATTGTGATTGAAACTGTACGGTGGGATCGGGTTGCGCACTGCAACACGAAGTAATAAGGTGTGGGTTGGGATGATAAGGGTGGTCGAGGTAATAAGGGTGGCCGAGGTAATAAGGATGGAAAACGATTGAAATCGCCATTGAAATTGATATAAAATCATTAATGTGAAATTGTGAAAGGAGACAACAAGAGAGTTTGCAACCTGTGGGGCACTGATTGCCCCTTTATTTGACTTGATTGTGTTTTTCGTGATTGTTTGGTTGTTGCCTTGTTTGTTGATCTTTAATTGTGCTTTGGACTGAGAACTACTTGAAACGAAGTAGATGTGGGAACATGATTCGCTGGCTTATCATTTCTTGGTGTAATCATTTTGTCTTATCATCGTGATTTACTTGTTTAATGGCTTGAGTTTACTTGGGACAAATCTTGTCCATACATACCAGTACAATTCTAGTGTACTGACTTCCCTTTTGCCGAGGACGCTACATTCGTGTTATGATTGTAGGTGGATCAGTAGCAGGTACTTCCGCTCATCGGCAGTAGCATCCTTCATCTACTGTCCGTTTTGGTGAGCCCCTTTCCTTCTCGGGGCCCTGCGTGGCTCATGCCACTTCTGTTAAACTTTATTTTGTTTTTGTGTAAGGTATAGCCGGAGCATTGTTACTGGCAAGTATTATATCATCCCTTGTATCCTAGAGGCTCCGTAGACAGTAAACTGTGGGACTATGGCCTATGCATGTATATATATATATATATGTCGGGCGTTGTAATTTGTAAACTTTTTAGTAATGTTATTAGTGTGGTTATGATTGAAAAAAGGTGAATTCAGTTATAATTGGTAAGATCTTTGGCTTATAAGTAATAAACAACACAGGGGTAACGCGGGGGTTAGGAAAGGCACCTAGGTCCGCCTGACTGGGGCTACCCGGTTAGGCGCCGGTCATGTCTCTCGAATTGGGGCGTGACACATTTTTAATTATATTCGCACGAAGGATCATTCCGTGCCATGTTTTAATATTTATGCACGAAGGATCATTCTGTGCTCTGTTTTACTATTTATGCACGAAGGAACATTCCGTTCCATTGTTAATTAAATCATGCACGAAGGATCATGCCGTGCCATGAATCTGAGGATGAGAGTGAAAGCACGAATGGTGATGCCGTGCACTTTTATTTGATTATTTGGTGAGGATGAGAGTAAAAGCACGAAGGGTGATGCCGTGCACTTTTATTTGATTGTTTGGTGAGGATGAGAGTAAAAGCATGAAGGGTAATGCCTTGCTTCAATTTCTCGTTTTGTGATAACTTTTTTATTGCACTGTATTTTTACCTTACAGATTAATCATGTATATGCGATTGTGCTCCGCTAGCATGTTCCTTCCCTTGCTATTTGTGTTGCTCAGTATTTCTGTTATTTTGTGGTACATATGTATATAGAACTGCACAGGTTTACGTGAGTGTTTGGTCCTAGGCTTGTCACTACTTCGTGGGATAGGCCAGGCACTTACCAGCACATGGGGTCGGATTGTACTGATACTACACTTCTGTGCATTTTTGCACAGGTCCAGGTTTCGAGCAGCAGTAGCAACAGTAGTTCACTAGCAGGATTGTTATACTCTCAAGACTGAGGTAGCTTGCAAACGACTGCAGGCCCGACGTCTCTTCTTATATTTTTCATTGTTGTTGTTGTCTCATTGTTTCGAGATAGACGATTATTATTTTTCTTTCAGACCATTATGTGTATTTATTCTTAGTAGTTCGTAAGTTTGTGACTCCTCATCTTGGGTAGAGGATCGATGTTGAGTATTCAGTTTTATGAAGTAGACTTCCACAATTAACGTTATTATTATTAGTATTCTTGTTATTAAAATAACGACATGATGATTATGTTAATGGAAAGATGGTGAGTAAATTGGCTTGCCTATCTACCACGAGTAGGCGCCATCACGATCCCGATGGTGGGAAATCCGGGTCATGACAAGTTGGTATCAAAGCACTAGGTTACATAGGTCTCACAACTCACGAACAAGCTTAGTAGAGTCTGAGGCGTAGGTATGGAGACGCCTGTACTTGTCCTCCAGAGTCTATTGAGTTAGGAGAAGTCTCTCATTTGTTCCTTCTTGTTGTGCAATTTGTTCCTCAAATACTGATTGAATTTCTACTTTGTTATTTCATAGATGGCAACAATACGCGCATCTTCATTTGTTGATCAGCAGTCCGAGCCTCAGGTAGCTCCCGCGAGGGGCATGGGCCGAGGTCGTGTTGGAGGCTGTGGTAGGGGCAGAGCTCAGCCCCAGTTAGTGGTTCCAGAGGTGGAGCGGTGAGGAGGTTCCAGTCCCAGCAGCTCCAGTGGGCCCAGCTCAGGTTCTAGGAGAGGTCTTATTTACCCTGGATCTTCAGGAACTCTGGTCTGGATAGCAGGATTTATGGACTGTGTCGCCAGAGTAGGCTTGCTGCCAATTTCACCAGCCGCTTCTCAGGCTGGAGAAGGGGTTCAGACTTCTGTTGCGTGTACTTCGAAGCTAGTAGCTCCACAGGCTCAGGCCCCAGTGGTTCAGCCTGTAGTAGCAGCTCAGATAGGCACTACAGTTCGGGCCGGAGATGGAGCGGCCATGACTTCTGATGCTCTATGGAGACTTGATCGGTTCTCCAAGCTTTTTACCACCACCTTTAAGCGGTGCTCCATCGGAGGATCCCCAGGACTTCTTATTCAGTTGCCATGAAATTCTCAGGACTATGGGAATAGTAGAATCCAACGGGGTTGATTTTTGCGCTTTCAGGCTTGCAGGATCCACAAAGACTTGGTAGAGGGATTTTTGTTTGACTCGGCCAGCAGGGTCCCCAGCTTTGACCTGTGATCAATTTAAAGAGTTATTTTTGGAGAAGTTTCTCCTTGTTACTCAGCATGAGGCATTTCGGAGGCAGTTTGAGCGCCTCCAGCAGGGTTCTATGACTCTTACCCAATACGAGATAAGGTTTGTGGATCTGGCACATCATGCGGTAGTGATACTCCCTTTAGATCGGGAGAGGGTCCGCAGGTTTATTGTTTAGATGGCTTTGGGAGTTGGGAGTGACATATCTTTTCAGGAGGCGGCTAATGCGGCCCGCAGAGTTGAGATGGCCCTTGCTCAGGGAGGTAGTCATGCTTCAGACAAGAGGCCTCGTCATTATGGCAAATATAGTGGTGAGTCATCTGGAGGCAGGGATTCTTATGACAGGGGCCAGTCTTCCAGGCCTTTTCAGTCAGCTCTCTAGGCTTCACAAGGTGGTTCGGGTGATCGTGGCCCCCAGTAGTATTAGTCAGACCAGCAGCCTATCAGCGCGCTCAGCTTCTTCAGAGTGTTCGTGGGGGTCATTCAGGCCGTTAGGGCCAGCAGTCACATCAGCCGAAGTCTTGTTTTGATTGTGGTGACCCCGGTCACCTTGTCAGGTTTTGCCCTTGAACAGCGGGCAGTACTCAGCAGCAGGATCCTCGCCCTATGATTCAGGCCCCAGCTGACCCACAGCCTGCCCAGCCAGCCAGGGGTGGGGGTAAGGATTGTAGATGTGGAGGTTGAGACCGTAGAGGTGGAGACCGTCCCGCCAGAGGTAGAGGTCAGCCGGTGGATGACCGTCCCAGAGACATAGTTCAAAGAGGTGGTGCTGATCCCTGATTTTATGCTTTACCAGCTAAGCCAGAGGCAGTGGTATCAGATGCTATTATTACAAGTGCCATTCTGGTTTGCGATAGAGATGCTTCAGTACTATTTGATCCTGGGTCTACATATTCATATGTGTCTTCCTACTTTGAACCATGCCTGGCTATGCCTAGCTATGCCTTGGCAGTGACCTTGGCCTTGCCAGAATCACCCAGACTAGAGTGGAGAGGGATCTCAGGTCGCTCCACCCGTAATGTTATTTCATATATTAAGGCTCAACGCATGGTCGAGAAGGGGTGTCTAGCTTATTTGGCATATGTTCGCAACTCCAGCGCGGAGGTTCCTTCTATTGACTCAGTTTCTATTGTACGGGAATTTTTCGAGGTTTTCCCTTCAGACCTGCCGGGTATGCCACCCGATAAGGATATTGATTTTTGTATTGATCTGGCACCGGGCACTCGGCCTATTTCTTTTATACCGTATTCAATGGCCCCGCTAGAGTTAAATAAGTTAAAAGATTAGTTACAAGACTTGTTAAAGAAGGGCTTTATCAGACCTAGTGTTTCTCCTTGGGGTGCACCTGTGTTATTTGTAAAGAAGAAGGACGGTTCGTTACAGATGTGTATTGATTACCTGCAATTAAACAAATTGATGATAAAGAATAAGTATCCACTGCGATGATTTGTTTGACCAGCTCCAAGGAGCGAGGGTTTCTCAAAAATAGATTTGAGGTCTGGCTACCATCAGCGGAAGATCAGGGCGGCTGATATTCCTAAGACAGCCTTTCGCACTCGGTATGAGAACTATGAGTTCTTAGTCATGTCTTTCGGGTTGACCAATGCCCCAGTAGCATTTATGGAGTTGATGAACCTAGTGTTCAGGCCTTATCTAGATCTGTTCGTGATAGTCTTTATAGATGATATCCTGGTATACTCTCGCAACTAGGAAGAGCACGAGCAACACCTCAAAGTGGTTTGTCAGACTCTGAAGGATAATCAGCTATATGCCAAGTTTCCAAAATGTGAGTTCTGGTTGAGTTCGGTTAGATTTCTAGGTCATATCGTGTCAGTAGAGGGTATTCAGGTGGACCCAAAGAAGATTGAGGCAGTCAAGAATTGGCCTCGACCAGCTTCAGTGATCGAGATTCGGAGCTTCTTGGGATTAGCAGGTTACTACCGTCGGTTCGTAGAGGGGTTCTGCTCTATTGCAGCCCCGATGACTAGGTTGACGCAGAAGGGTGCCCAGTTCAAGTGGTCAGATGAGTGCGAGGCGAGCTTTCAGAAGCTCAAGACAGCTCTGACTACGGCACCGGTGTTGATTTTGCCCACGGGTTCAGGGCCTTACACAGTCTATTGTGATGCTTCCCGTATTGGGCTTGGAGCGGTATTGATGCAGGATGGCAAGGTTATTGCATATGCTTCGAGACAGTTGAAAATCCATGAGAAGAATTATCCTGTTCATGACCTTGAGTTGGCAACGGTTGTTCATGCCTTAAAAATTTTTGGAGGCATTATCTATATGGTATGGTGTGTGAGGTATACACGAATCACAAGAGTCTTCAGTAGTTATTCAAGCAATAAGAGTTAAATGTGTAATAGAGGAGATGGTTAGAGTTGCTGAAAGATTATGATGTTACTATCTTATATCACCCAAGTAAGGCTAATGCGGTGGCTGATGCGTTGAGTAGGAAGCATGGGCAGTCTCGCTTATATTCCGGTCAGCCAGAGACCGCTTGCTCTAGATGTTCAGGCTTTAGCCAATCGATTCATGAGATTAGATATTTCTGAGCCTAGCAGGGTGTTGACCTGCATGGTCGCTCGTTTTTCTCTATTGGAGCATATCCATGAGAGACAGTTCGATGATCCCTATTTGCGTGACCTGAAGGACATTGTGCAGCGGGGAGGTGCTACGAAGGTAACCTTAGATCATGACAAAGTATTGAGATTATAGGGGTGAGTTTGTGTGCCCAATGTTGATGGGATTCGAGAGTTGATCTTAGCAGAGGCCCATAGTTCTGGGTATTCTATTCACCCGGGCGTCGTGAAGATGTATCAGGACTTGCGGTAGCACTATTGGTGGCGTAGGATGAAGAAGGACATTGTTTCATATGTCGCTCGGTGTCTAAATTGTCAGCATGTTAAATATGAGCACCAAAGGCCTGGTGGTGTGTTCCAAAGAATTGAAATTCCTGAGTGGAAATGTGAGCGGATTACAATGGACTTCATTACTGGACTTCCATTAACTTGGAGGAAATTTGATGCTATTTGGGTCATTGTTGATAGGTTGATCGAGTCAGCACATTTTATTCCAGTATCAGTCTCCTACTCATCTGAAAGGTTAGCGGAGATTTTCATTCCTGAGATTGTTCGCCTTCATGGAGTGCCGGAGTCTACTATCTCAGATCGGGGTACGCAGTTCACCTCGCATTTCTAGAGAGCAGCCCAGTAGGATTAGGCACCTAGGTTCAGTTGAGCATATCATTTCAACCTCAGACAGACGGTCAGTCCGAGAGGACTATTCAAATTCTAGAGGACATGCTCTGAGCTTGCGTCATTAATTTTGGGGGCTCGTGGGACCAGTTTCTACCATTAGCAGAGTTTGCCTACAACAACAGCTACCAGTCTAACATTCAGATGGCTCCATATAAGGCGTTGTATGGTAGGCGATGTCGGTCTCCAGTCGGATGGTTTGAGCAGAGAGAGGCTCGGTTGTTGGGCACGGACTTAGTTTAGGAGGCCTTAGATAAGGTCAAGACTATTCAGGAGAGGCTACGTTCAGCTTAGTCCATACAGAAGACTTATGCCGACCGTAAGGTCCGAGATGTTGATTTCATGGTTAGTGAGCGGGTTTTGCTCCGGGTGTCGCCTATAAAGGGCGTGATGAGATTCGGAAGAAGGGCAAGCTCAGCCCTACATATATTGGTCCATTTGAGATTCTGGATCGAGTGGGAGAGGTGGCATATAGACTTGCACTGCCACCTAGCTTATCAGCCGTGCATCCGGTTTTTCATGTATCTATTATTCGGAGGTATCACGACTATCCTACATATGTGTTAGACTTCAGTACTGTCCAGTTGAACAAGGATCTATCTTACCAGGAGGAGCCGGTAGCTATTCTAGACCGGTAGGTTTGACAGTTGAGGTCGAAGAGTTTTCCTTCTGTGCTTGTTCAGTGGAGTGGTCAGCCTCCTGAGGCATCGACCTGGGAGTCCAAGTATGATATGCAGAGCCGTTACCCACATTTGTTCCCCGACTCAGGCACGTCTTTCTCTTGTCCGTTCGAGGATGAACGGTTGTTTTAAAGGTGGAGGATGTGACGACCCAAAGGGTCATCACCTATTTTCCTCATCTGTTCTGTGCTTTCGAGGCCTTGAAAATCTTATTTTATATTGCCTCAATTTACGTGCGTAGTCCGGGCAAGTAGCCAGAAAATTTTTGTGTTAGAATATGTGAACTCTATGAAATATCTAAAAATATTTTATATTAATATTGATATAGTTGACTTCGGTCAACGTTTTTGGTAAACAGACCCAGACCCGAGTTCAGACGGCCCCGGGAGAGCTGTAGAAAATATGGGACTCGGGCATGTGCCTGTAGTCGAATTCCGAGGCCTAGAGCCCGAGATATGAATTTTTCTGTTAAATTTTTTTCTTAAAATTATTAAGGAAAATGAAAATGAAAATTGATTAAAAGACCATGGTATCAGGCTCGTAATTTGGTTCTGACGCCCGGTACAAGTCTTATATATTGTTAAAGCACTTCCTGCAAAGTTTGACGGAAATTGGACGTCGTTAGATGTGTTTTGAACAATGAGTTCCAAGTTTGAAAGTTTATGAGGTTTAAAAATAAGAAATCATGAATTTGAGGCTTGATTCTATGAAACGATGTTATATTGACGATTTGATCACCCCAGCAAGTTCGTGGTATGTTTTTGAGGTTGTGTGCATGTTTGGTTTAGAGCCCCGAGGGCTCGGGTGAAAATTGGATAGGTCGTGAGAGCAATTTTTGAAATAAATCACAGCTGGTATTTTTTCAAGCTGATATCTTCGCAAATGCGAAGCTGGGCGGCCTGGGTAGGGATGGCAAATGCGATCTCAAGTCTCCCAAATGCAAAGTCAGACTATTTTGGATGGGGGTCGCAAATGCGACAAATACTTCGCAAATGCGAAGTCAGGCTATTTGGACGGGGGTCACAAATGCGACAAAGACTTCGCAAATGCGAAGTCAGGCTTTTTGGACGGGGGTCACAAATGCGACAAATACTTTGCAAATGCGAAGTCTGTAGCTAGGCTGTCATGTTCGCAATTGCGAACAAAAGTCCGTATTCCCATATCCGCACCTGTGCAATTTTATACTTCAACGAATTTAGACCCTCTTTTCACCATTCTTTCAAAACCCAAAACCTCATAGACGATTTTTCAAGAGCAATATCATTCCAAATCACTTGTAACTCGATTTTCACTCAATCCTTTCAATTCTTAACATCATTAAACATGTTTTTCATATGAAATCAACGATTTTCATGGTTGAAATTAATGTTTTTGGGCAGAATCTAGGTTTTTCATAAATTGGGGAGTTGGACCTTGATTTGAGGTCCGATTTCAAAACAAATCATATATTTGAACTTGTGAGGGAATAGGTAACCGAATTTTGGTCCGAACCCCGATTTTCGACCTCATGGGCCCGGGGACATTTTGGGAAATTTTGAGTAAAACTTTGGGAAAACTATTTTTATGCATTCAAACAAATTCATATAGTGTTTATTAAAGTAATTGAACCAATTGTGATTAGATTCGAGCGAGTTGGAGATTGAGTTACGAGGTAAAGTAATAGTTGAAGGTTAAGTGGACTTCACGGGTTAAGGTAAGTGTTTGATCTATCCTAGCTTGAGTGAATAGGAGAGAGTATAATAACTTGCTTAATTGCTAAATGATCGAGTGCGGTGTATAGGCGTGGTGACGAGCATCTATAAACCGGAGTCTAGCATGCCCGTGAGTCGTTTGTTGATACATGTTGTGAGAAAATATGGAACTTTCCTAAGTTATACTATTGAGCCCTTGCCGGGTTGTGAAGGTTGTGTGTTGTTCCCTTGCAGGCACCTTGTTGTGTTGTTATTATTGCTCCCTTGCTGGGATATAGTTATGACTGTTGTTACTCCCTTGCCGGGATGGTACTTGTTGTTTATTTCATTCTTCTTGCCCGTTGATTGTGACTGTTGTTTGGGTGAGAAAGAGTGATAAAGCATGAAGGTTGATGCCGTGCCATTTTTAATTATATTCGCACGAAGAATCATTCCGTGCCATGTTTTACTATTTATGCACGAAGGATCATTCCATGCCATGTTTTACTATTTATGCACGAAGGATCATTCCGTGACCTGTTTTACTATTTATGCACGAAGGAACATTCCGTGCCATTGTAATTAAATCATGCATGAAGTATCATGGCGTGCCATGAATGTGAGGATGAGAGTAAAAGCACGAAGGGTGATGCCGTGCACTTTTATTTGATTATTTTGTGAGGATGAGAGTAAAATCACGAAGGGTGATGTTGTGCAACCACTCAATATTTTGTTTTATGATAATCGTTTTGTTGAACTCTGTTTTTACCTTACTGATTAATCATGTATATTCGATTGTGCTCCCCTAGCATGTTCCTTCCCTTGCTATTTGTGTTGCTCGGTATTTCTGTTATTTGTGGTATATATGTATATGGAACTACACAGGTTTACGTGAGTGACTGATCCTAGGCTTGTGACTACCTCGCCGGGATATGCCAGGGCACTTACCAGCACATGGGGTCGGATTGTGCTGATACTACATTTTTGTGCATATTTGCAAAGGTCCATGTTTTTAGCAGTAGTAGTTTCATTAGCAGGATTGTCATACTCTCGAGACCGAGGTAGCTTGCAGACGTCCGCAGGTCCGGCGTCTCTTCCTATAGTTTTTATTATTGCCGTAGTCTCGTTGTTTCGAGACAGATGGTTATTATTTTTCTTTCAGACCATTATGTGCAGTTATTCTTAGTAGTTCGTGAGTTTATGACTCCACATCTTGGGTAGAGGATCTATGTTGAGTATTTCACACCTATATTCAGTTTTATAAAGTAGACTTCCGCAGTTAACGTTATTATTATTATTATTATTATTATTATTATTATTATTATTATTATTATTATTATTATTATTATTATTATTATTATTATTATTATTATTATTATTATTATTATTATTATTATTATTATTATTGTTATTGTTATTGTTATTAAATTGACGAAAGGACGATTATGTTAATGGAAAGATGGTGAGTAAATTGGCTTGACTAGCTACCACGAGTAGGCGCCATCACGATCCCGGTGATGGGAAATCTGGGTCGTGACAAGCCGTTGGCTAGTTTCGGAGCATCGTGCATCAATTAGAGTCGTCGGAAGGGCGTGGAATGCCAGTATGGATCTTCAGAGCGAGGTGAGTCTCCTTTCTAACCTTGTAAGAGGAAATTATCCCCATAGGTAAAATAATTGATTATGTGCTCCTATTTGTGGGGGCTAC
This sequence comes from Nicotiana noctiflora, assembly GCA_032618575.1. Taxonomy (NCBI): domain Eukaryota; kingdom Viridiplantae; phylum Streptophyta; class Magnoliopsida; order Solanales; family Solanaceae; genus Nicotiana; species Nicotiana noctiflora. Next base: position 25,145 of record JASVEL010007535.1, read on the forward strand.
GTACGCACGAGGTGACGTGAGTCCGTGCGTAGCTTCTATTATGCTATTGTTCGGGTAGTTAGGACCTAAACGTATGCTATACTTGGATTATTTATAAACCCATTGATAGCTTGAATTGCTTAAATCACGTTGAATTAGTAAATAAATTTCTAAAAGGATTAAACTTCATTTGTTAAAAATTATTAAAGGAGAATTGGTTTTATTTAGATAATTATTCCCCGATAAATTCTTAATTTGCTATTTGAGCATGTATTTTATGTGAACCTGCATCGCATGGATGATTCGTAAGCATGGTGATTATTTATTTTATGTGTACCTGCGTCGCATGGATGATTTACTAGCAGGGTAATTGTTTATTTTATGTTGAGCGTGTCGCATGGATAGATTCGCGAGTGGGGTAACAGATACATCTATGGTTCGGGCCATTCAACCTTCGGCAGTGCAGAGTTTACATTTCTATTAGATCGGGTCGTAGCCTCGGTGTGATTTACGCATGTTATATTGTTGCTTGAGAATATTTAATGTGAAATTTGCCCTTCGTGGCTTGATATAAATTGATAAGACAATGATGAATGAATCGTGAAAATCCTTTATTATTTGTTGAAGGTGTTTTACCTATTTTTCGGCTTTTTGAGTTAGAACTACTATATAAATCCATGCATTCCTCACATTTTTAGAATATTGTTAATTGACCTCTAGTAAGTGTTGAAGTTGACCATCTCGTCTCTACTTCTTCGATATTAGGCGGGATACTCGTTGAGTATACATTATTTACGTACTCATACTACACGTCTGTGCATTTTTATTGCACACACACACATACACACACAAGTAAAACTTTGTGTGTTATATATATATATATATATATATATATATATATACCTCTAGCAGCCTACTGGGCGTAGCAGCACAGATGATTCTAGGACTAGGTGAGTTGCATTATTCGAGGCGACCCGCAACTTGTATAGTCCCTTTCAGTATATTATATTTATTTCTTGTCCACTGTATTTCAGACGGATATTGTATTTTATTTCCTTATCTATAGATGTTCATGCACTTGTGACACCGAATTCTTGGAGGATTTTGGATTATTCAATATTAAGTCTTTTATCGACTTCATGTTAATTTTGTAAAAAAATTATTATCTAATATTTAACGTACAAGAAAAATAATTTTTCGCAAATACTAAAACTCGAATTTAATTATGCATTCTTGGTTGGCTTGCCTAACAACGGTGTCCGGCGCCACCACGATCCTTAGTAAATTTTGGGTCGTGATAGATATACTTTCACAAATCTAGAACGCGATAGTTGGATATCAAATATCAGAAATCGGTACCCGGTAAGCAAAACTTTTTTCCCGATAAAGACAAAAAAACTAAAGGAGTAAAATAATTTCTGCAGCAATCTTGAAACCTGCACAAAAAGATTAAAGGAGTAAAATAATTTCTGCAGCAATCTTGAAACCTACACAAAAAGATTAGTTAGATACAGAGTAGAATATTGACAACGAAGATTGAGCATAATCTAGCAGCATCACCTCAAAATACATTATAAACTGGTTGGGGATCGTGGCAAAGCAAATACTGTGACAAAGATATTATTAAGCACCTCGGTTTACCTAGGGCGTACATCGTTCAGTATCCCTTTCAAATTGTTTTTCTATGGTGTGCGTAATTCGGAATAAAGGGAGTATATTTTTCTATTATTTTCTAATTAGAGGTAAAGCAATTTCTTGTCCAAAAAATTAGAGGGAAGATTTTATTTTCTTTGGATGGAGAGAAAGTTAAAATAATAAAATTGAATTTCTATTAGTAATTTTTAGTGGTAATTATTTTTATTGTCGGTAAAAGGATATTTTTATTGGCTAATGGTCATTTGTTGCTAATATTTTAACTTAAATAATTCATTAGCGACAATTACCTTATTGACGCTAAATAATTACCGTTAAAGACTTTTTTTGTTGTAGTGTGAACTTGAAAATGTTTCTAGATCAGGATCATCATAGTCAGATTCACTATCCTCACACTCTTTAAGAACCATGACCTTATCCCTTTTTTATTCTTCCTTGCGCAGTTCTATCATTTTCGTTTCATGAGTTTTTAAGTTTCAACAAACTCATCAAGTGAGAGTTTGTCCAATTTCTTGGCTTCCTGGATTGCAGTGACTTTTGATTCCAATGAAGCCGGAAGGATTCTTGAAACTTTGCTAACCAACTCTTCTAAGGTAAACATCTTTTTAAGTTATTTAAATTTCTTAGTTATTATAGTGAACCTAGTCATCATATCCTGGATGGGCTCAGCCTCCTTCATGGTAAAGAGCTCATAGTTTCTAATGAGTAGCTCAATTCTTGATCTCTTTACTTGGTTTGTTCCTTCATGAGCAGTTGGAGAGCATCCTATATCTGCTTCGCATTAGAGAACATATAAATTCTATTGTATTTATTAGGACTAAGTCCACATATAGGAATTTTCTTATCCTTTGTATTCTTCATCATCATTCTGAAATCTGCTGTCAAAAATTCGGAGTGGTCCTTGGGAACTGTTTTATGCATTTTGTTTAGTATGAATGAAAGGACCTTGGTTCTTTATGGCCCATAGTTATAGTCTTCAGCTGTCGGGAAGTCTTCTATTCTTTCTTTCCACCAACTGTAATATTTTCCATTTAACAGGGATAGCCTAGTAATTTATTGTCCTTTATTAATTTCGGATGGAGCACTCATTTAGTAAACTCACGAAATTTAATCGGACTACTAATTCTGATTTTTTTTTTAAAGATGGAAAAATGGAGTAAATAAGGAAATTAAGAACTTCTTATTCAAGTAAAGAATGAATTAGGGAAGCAAATAAAGGGATAGGACCCGTTAACATGTGAGGCACGTGTACCAAATTGTAGTAATATTATTAATTTTAATTTTTTAAGACTTAGAATTCAGTTTAATTTTAATTTCTAGAAATACACCGTCAATCTAAGGTCATGTCTATTAGCGTTCAGTTTATTGTCGTTTCCTTTTATTACAAAAAGCTCACATTTTTTTATAAATGATAGCAACGTGAAAAAGATTTGCTCCTCAATAATGCTAACTAGTACTTCATCTCTTTTGTTTTTCTTTATAATTATTTTTTTATTGGTCAACTTACTAAGATTTCACTCTTTTCTATAATTTATCTACACTGTTTGTGATTTTCTTTGAATTTATATTCAAAGCTATTTTAAGAACACAGAAAATTAAAAAGTGATTTTGTAAATGTTATGGTTGTTCTAACTTGCACGGGCTATCAGAATAATATAATCAAATACCTCTATAACAGTTTCGTTTGTTCCGAATACTTTTTAATATCATAACAAAATATTGTTATAGAGAATAGATTATAATATAACTTAAAAATTAGTTTCCAGAAAAACTTGATTTTTACATAAAATATTGTCATATAAAGATACTGTTATAGAGAGATTTAACTAGTATTTTGTATGACATAAGTCATTTTCAGATTTTCTGATGTTTGGTTGCTAGAAAATATTAAGGAAAATACTTTATCAAATGGGGACAGTTACTTCCTCCGTAATGGAAGAAATTATTTATTAAATTATCTTGACTTTTAAACTTCATATTACTTGCTTCCACTAATATTCAGACATTTTTATTACAGTTTTTGTACTATAAAGTTCATCATAACACCTTGCAATTTGTTAATACTATTATTAATTTGTAAAATAATTACATTTTTGAAAGAAATTTTTTATTTACCAATCAGACATCCAAAAAAAAATTCGATACAATATTTCTAAATTTTCATAAAATACACTTTGGCAAGAAAATATTTTTTTAAAATAAAATAGGACTTTCGTCATACCAAACAGACTCAAGTGATATATTAACATATTCCAATTTCTTTAATTTAATTTTTCTTGAAGAGTTTGGGTACTTGAATTACGGCAAGTTGAAGCAACAGCAGAAATTCAGGAATTAGGACAGCTGGAAGAAGACATATCAACAAAACCCATTTAATTTAATTTAATAAGATAAAAAGACATAAGTCTATTTAACAGTAAAAATATCACTCCATTGTCAAGCTTGTCATTGCTCATAAAAAATAAATTAATTATACAAGTTTTTGAAGTACATAACCCCCAATATAAAATAGAGAAGTAAAACACTTTATAATATTAAGTAAAAAGTTTTTTTTTTCTTACCTCTAGTTTCACTTTATTTTCCGGAGAATCATTTTTGCAATTCGGGACGTTTTTATCAAGTTTATCAAATAGAAGAAGATAGAGGGTCAATTATTTGCACAAGACAATGCCCATTCACTTCGAGTTCCTTCATTCGTAGTCAGACAAGATAATACGCATTGGCGATGTTATGTATTTGCCAAATAAAAGGTTTGCTAGGTGATCAAAATCGCTCAGGTCAGTGAGGACTCACACACTCACACACTCACCCATTCCTTATCTATTTAATATTTTCTTCTATTCGGATTTGTTCCTTGCGTACTGTACATCAAGCCCAAAAGCATGTGTACAATATAAATTTGTATTATACTTTACAAAGCTATTTACTTTTCTCTTTCATTCTAATATGAGATTCGTATAAAGTATCATATGCATTATTTCTTTAAAAACTTGTCAGCCTAAAAACTTGTCAATCCTTTTCTTCGGCTTGCCCTTGTCTACCCGTCCTGCGTCATGAACATCACAAGTTTCCCCTTTTCATCCCCGTGTATAATTTAGAAAGAATGGACTGTATCATCGACAACCCTACAATATGGTTATATGTCATTTTTCATGTGAAATAATAAGGTTGTTGATTATGACAATTTTCTCTGGTCTATGGCTGCTTGCTCTATGCAAATGATGACAAAATATACTCCTTAGGATTTCACTACTTATTTTCACATTTTCCTTGCTCTTTCAGCGGAGAGCCGGAATTTATACAAAGGGCTTTTAAAATTTTAATAAGAAGTCAAGAAAAATAGAAATAATGTTGCGATAGGGAATGTACGTAGCTTGCAATCTTCCGTCACTTTTGATATTTTTTGACCATTATATTAGGAATTTATATTGTGCCAAGGATTGTCAACCCATTATACATATTCAATTTTTTTTTTTAAAATACATATCTATACAATGTTATATTCTGGCAAATGGGTGTCAATTGACACCCCTCGGACAATGGGACGGAAAGGGGTTTCATTTACACCCCTAGCTCGAACAACGATAACTCTGCCCCTGCTCCCCCTTCCCCTCTCCCCCAAAAAAAAAAGAATTAAATTAGACAAGATCAACAATAATTAAAAAATTAAAAAAGTAAAAAAGAAATATATGTTAATTGCCACATGGGTAGGAAAATAGGTTAACTATAGACACCCTTGCATCAAAAGGTCCCATTCATATTTATTTTCTTTCCTTCCCTTTCCTTTTCCTTTATTTAAATGAACTCTAACACTTTATCTAAGGACCACAGAAACCAAACAAACATCATCAATTTCTGTCTTTACTACATTTTCCTTCCTACTTTCTTTACAAAGAAAGACAATAAACTAGATATTTTAGCAAAAATAATGATAATGGAGGATCAAGAACAAAGAATCAACCTTCAAATTCATCATCGTCGCGGTTTTTTTTCTACTTATACTTCTAATATTGTGAATTCTCCTTCAAACACAACATCGTTATCATCTTCTTCTTCCTCCTCGAGCAATGAGCTTACTCGAAAAGATTACGGCTCGAAGAAAAGCTTAAGGAAAGTTCAAGAACTCATCCAACTTAATGAGAATGGAGAGAAGAAGAAAGGGAAAAAATATGATGATGATAATGATAATAAGCACCCAACTTATAGAGGAGTACGTAAAAGGAGTTGGGGTAAATGGGTGTCCGAAATTCGAGAGCCAAGAAAAAAATCAAGAATATGGTTAGGTACTTATCCAACAGCTCAAATGGCGGCTCGAGCTCATGATGTCGCGGCTTTAGCCATCAAAGGTGACTCGGCTTACCTTAACTTTCCTCATTTGGCTCATCAACTCCCGCGTCCAGCTTCCACTTCTCCTAAGGATATCCAGACCGCGGCTGCAAAAGCCGCGGCCATCACAATTCCCAATGAAAATGAAGAAATTAGAGTCGATACAGGCCGAGTTGAATTACGAAGTTGTCATTCGTCAACCAATCTATTCTTGGAAAACGCCCAAGAAGAATTACCAAATTCTTTGTCAAGAGAGGATGATGACACATTTTTTGATTTACCTGATCTTTCCATTGATGTGGTGGATCAAAATGATCGTTATTGGTGCACAATGTCCACGTGGCAGCAGCTGGTTGGAGATGACTCTACTGTATTCAGGCTCGAGGAGCCATTCTTGTGGGAGTGCCCAGGATAGATATTTATATTTTTACAATAAATCAAGAAATTTAACTTTAACGGTTATAAATTTAAAGTAAGTGAGTGCGTGGACATAAGAATTCTAAAATTCTGAAAAGAGTGAAATTCCTTTTAAAATGGAATTTGAAAATTAGAGTTGTATTTTGATATGAATATAAATTTGGGTTGTTTTTGAATTTTTATGGGTGATTTGAGTGAATTTTTGAGTGAAGATGGTAAGCAACCGCCACTTCCAACCAAGAGGTTGTGAGTTCGAGTCTCCCTATAAGCAAGGTGGGAAGTTCTTGAAGGGAAAAATATCGGAGTCTATTTTAGAAACAACTAAGTGGGATAATACTAGATTGTTGTTGAGTGAAAATTTTGAAAAATAGTTTTTTTAGAGTTTTTAAAATTTTCAAAACATTTCAAAATTTATCTTCAAGTGAAAATTTCAAATACTTATTTCGAAAAAAAAATAAGAAAAATGAAAGAAAAAAACTTTGTGGAAAACGGGCTCTAAAAGTACAGACAATCGCAGGTGTAAAAGACACATGTCCTGTAAATATTGAGTGCACGTAAGTTTTTTTTCCTGAAACTACATGGCAAAAAGGATTGATTGTAATCTTCAGTAATATTTATCTTTGTAGTCAAATACCAAATGTGGAGCTTGCGTTCACGTGACTTAGATCATCTCCAACCTTTAGCCTAATTTTTATTTCTAAAATGGAGATTTCCTAATTTTGGAGACAATTTACTCCAACCATTCTCCCATTTTTTACCCAATTTTTTTAAATTCTTCTCTCTTTTGTATATTATATTATTATTTTTTATTTCAATTTTATTTTTTATTTCAATTAAAAAATATCTTTTATTTTTATTAATTTGTAATTTCCATAATTAAAATAATTTCATAAAATTTTAAATAATATAATTTGTAACCAATTATTATAGATTAACTAATAATTCAAATAAAATATCAATATGACGAAAATTAATTTTACATTGAGCACGAAAATTAATTTTACAAAAATATGCGCGAGAATTAATTTATCAAAATTATACACCAAAGTTAAGATATAATATTAATATTATAAAACATTGCATAAACGTAATTAAGTGTATATAAAGAGATATAATAAAAGATTAAATAATAAAATAATGGTAAATAGTAACGGGGGGAATGAATAATGCACCCCCATATTTGAGGGAACACTATTCATCCCCCATTTTGGGGACAAAAATGAGAGAGGGTTGGAGGACAATTTCTTGAATCATGGCTTGCAGGTTAGTAGCGAAGACAGAAAATTAATAAGGGTGGGTCATCAAGGTGTTTAATGCCTATTATTCTTTTTAATTAATAATAAATACTCTTACATAATAATTTTTTTGACGAAGAGTGTTTAGTTGAGCGTCGTCCCTTCTTGCAACTTAGAGGACATCAGTTGACCACTCTTGATCGTTGACTATATATAACTTCGCCCCTACATACTAGTAATTATATATCATAGACTAATATTGTCACACCTCCTTTTGGCGCGCCCCGTTTTCGAGGGATTGTATAAAGGAGTTTTTTCAATTTAAGTGACAATATTCGAAACATGTTTATTTTATTTACTTTAGAGTCGCCACTTGGAATAAATTAAGGTGTTCCAAGTCACCGATTTATTTAAATCCCGAATCGAGGAAATTTTAACTTTCCAAATGAAGTCTACGAACTAGATATTCTAAGTAAGGAATTCTGTTGACCCGAGGGAAGGTGTTAGGCACCCCCGGATCCCGTGGTTCTAGCACGGTCGCTTAAACTATTGTAGATGGCAAAAATATCTGATTCTAATACATGTTATGACCTATGTACTTTTAATCAATTTCAAACCGCATTACTCCGTTAACTTTGCATATTTAAATTTAAACAGGAACGGCCCATTGGGTAATAGGGTTATTTCAAGTCATGCTTCAAAAGGGATAATTGAGAGCTTGATATATGTGATCCTTATCTGTCTTAGTCATAGCTTTCATGCAAACACGCATCGTTCGAATAATTTTAACATATAGCCATGACTACCTTACATTTCGGATTAACACTAGTTCAAAAACCAAATTAATCCTCAATGCCGTGTCTATAAACATGATACGGGAGTATTGGACTCATTACTTAAATTATTCTTCCTAGTTGGTTAACATGGATCAGACGATTAAAGGAATAACTAGAATCTTATCGTGAAACATATCTGGACTAACGAATTGTGAGGATTAAACTATACATAATGGTCACTTATCAACAACTAAATACATGTCGAATTTGGAATTAATTTCCAATTTGAAACGTATTCGAATTCTATGCGTTCTAAATGAAAGACAATCGAAACAGCCTGTCACGACCCGGATTTCCCACCATCGGTGTCATGATGGCGCCTACTAAATAGAAGCTAGGCAAGCCAAATATTAATAACAATTCCATTAATAACCAATTTATTATTAACAACATAAAAATTATAGCGGAATAATCAAAATTTAGCGGAAGACTTAGCCAGATATGATAAAGAAAAATCCAAATCTGATACACTACCCAAGATTGGTGTCACAATACTCACGAACTTCTAAGAATAATACACATAATCGTTTGAAAGAAAATACAAGCTGTTTATCTCGATTACATGAGATAACAGAATGAAAAGCATAGATAGGAGAGACAACGGGTCCTGCGGACGCTTGCAAGGCTACCTCGTAGTCTCAGTAGTCGGAAAATCCACAAATCTCTACTGTCGCTGCTGCTGTCCGTAACCTGTATCTGCGCAAAAAGAGCGCAGAGTGTAATATCAGCACAACCGACCCCATGTGCTGGTAAGTGCCTGGCCTATCCCAGCGAACTAGTGACAAGGCTAAGGCCAGTCACCCACCTAAACCTGTACAGTTGCAATATAGATATATATATATATATACAATACATTTATAAAGAAATACTCTGCTCTGAAATATTATTCAACAACTGAAGATATCCAAAATATTCTTACTTTCATGTTTCAATTTCCTCTTTCATTTCATGTCTCGTGGTAGGCGTACCACCCGCTCCCAACTGTCACAGTAATTATCTCTTGTGGTAGGCGTACCACCCGCTCCCAATGTATCAGAAATTATATCTCGTGGTAGGCGTACCACCCGCTCCCAAATGTATCAAAATTATATCTTGTGGTAGGCGTACCACCCGCTCCCAATGTATCATAAATTATATCTCGTGGTAGGCGTACCACCCGCTCCCAAATATATCAAAATTATATCTTGTGGTAGGTGTACCACCCGCTCCCAATGTATCATAAATTATATCTCGTGGTAGGCGTACCACCCGCTCCCAAATATATCAAAATTATATCTTGTGGTAGGCGTACCACCCGCTCCCAGTATATCAATAGGCTACCGGCAACTATGGCCAATGCCAAGATTTAAATCACTTCGTGGTCGGCGTACCACACGATCCCATTTCTTATTATATATAAGTGGTCGGCGTACCACACGATCCCATTTCATAAATAAATATATATATATTACCGGCATTTAGCCAATAATCTCTATATCAACAATATTTATAGTTACCGGTTTTTAAACCAATAATTTATAATAGTTTCAACAATTTACTTTCATTACCGGTATAACACCAATAATTCTTATTCAACAATTTATTCATAACCAAATTCATATTCCTACAAACTAGGATAGAACAAACACTTACCTCGAATGCTTATGAACAATCCAATCCGTGGAAATGTCTTTTCTTTCAATTTGACTCCAATCCAACCGTATCTATACACAATTGATTTAATATCATCAATTCTACTCAACAAACTAATTCTTAATACCAAATACCACTTTTACAACATTCCTGCCATGAATAGTAAATTTCAACCCCGGGCCCACATGGTCGGAATTCGGGGTTAGGACCAAAATCCGGTTACCCATCCCCCCACGAGTTCATGTATATAATTTGTTTCAAAATCGGACCTCAATTCGAGGTCCAATTCCCCAATTTATGAAAAACCCTATTTTCTAACAAAAACAAGAATTTTACCATGAAAACATTTGATTTCTAATGAAAAACATGTTTAATGATGTTAGGAATTGAAAGAATTAAGTAAAAAGTGACTTACAATCGATTTGATGAAGAAGAAATCCTTGAAGAATTGCAAATGGGTGTTTTGGTTTTGTAAAAATGTGAAGAAATGACTGAAATCCGTGTTTTTCAGGTCTCTGTGTTCGCATTTGCGAACATGGGTTCGCAATTGCGAACCCCGACCAATTTCCGGAGTTTGAAAAATAAGCTAAGGGTGGGAAGTTCGCATTTGCGAACATTTCTTCGCATTTGCGAAGCCAAGGCAAAACTGCGAAGTTCGCATTTGCGAACTATTGTTCGCAATTGCGAACAAAGGCTAAATATGGGGAGGTTCGCATTTGCGAACTATTGTTCGCATTTGCGAACCCAGGCAGAATAGTGGCCAGTTCGCATTTGCGAACTATATCTCGCATTTGCGAACACAGGCACAGAAGGGGGGAGTTCGCATTTGCGAACCATTGTTCGCATTTGCGAACTCTGCACAATAGGGGGAGTTCGCATTTGCGAACTATTGTTCGCATTTGCGAACTCTGCAGAATAGTGGGGAGTTCGCATTTGCGAACTATTGTTCGCATTTGCGAACTCTGCAGACCAGTTGCAGACAGCAACTTCTAACATGAAAAATTGATCTCGTGGCCTATCCAAAGTTCACCCGAGCCCTCGGGCTCCAAACCAAATATGCACATAACCTCAAAAACACATTATGAACTTGTTCGTGCGATCACATCGCCAATATCACCTCGTTTTCATCAAATCAAGCCTCAAATGCATGATTTTCATGCCTTTAGTTTTCAAAACTTTCAAACTTGGGACTCAAGGTCCAAAACATCTCAAACGACATCCAAATGTCATCAAACTTTACAGAAATCACATATATAATATTTAAGACTTGTACCGGGCGTCGGAACCAAAATACGAGCCCGATACCAAGGTCAATTAATTTATTTCCTTTAACAATTACATCAAAAACAATTTCATAGAAAAATTCATAACTTGGGCTCTAGGCCTCCGAATTCGACTCCGGACGCATGTCCAAGTCCCATATTTTCCTACGGACCTCTCGGGACCATCCAATCTCGGGTCCGGATCCGTTTACCAAAAATGTTGACCGAAGTCAACCATATCAATATTAATATCATTTTTATCCAAATTTCTCATAGAATTCATATTTTCTATCACAAAATCTTTCCGGCTACATGCTCGGATCGTGCACGTAAATCGAGGCAACATAGAACGAGGTTTTCAAGGCCTCAGAAGCTCGAAATTATTAATAAAACAAGTGATGACCCTTTGGGTCGTCACAATCTCCACCTCTAAAACAACCGTTCGTCCTCGAACGGACAAAAGAAAGAAGTACTTGAGTCGGGAAATAAATATGGGTAGCGGCTCCGCATATCAGACTCGGACTCCCAGGTCGATGCCTCAGGAGGCTGACCTCTCCACTGAACACGTACAGAAGGATAACTCTTCGACCTCAACTGTCGAACCGGTCTAGAATCGCCACCGGCTCCTCCTCGTAAGATAGATCATTGTCCAATTGGACAGTGCTGAAGTCCAACACATGTGTGGGATCGCCGTGGTATCTCCGAAGCATAGATACATGAAAAACCGGATGCACGACTGATAAGCTAGGCGGCAAAGCTAGTCTGTAAGCCACTCCTCCCACTCGGTCTAAAATCTCAAATGGGCCAATATACCTAGGGCTGAGCTTGCCCTTCTTTCCGAACCTCATCACGCCCTTCATAGGCGACACCCGAAGCAATACTCGTTCACCAACCATGAAATCTACATCTCGCACCTTGCGATCCGCATAAGTCTTTTGCCTAGACTGAGCTGAACGCAATCTCTCCTGAATAGTCTTGACCTTATCCAAGGCCTCCTGAACTAAGTCTGTACCCAACAACCGAGCCTCTCCCGGTTCAAACCATCCAACCGGTGATCGACATCGCCTACCATACAACACCTCATATGGAGCCATCTGGATGCTAGATTGGTAACTGTTATTGTAGGCGAACTCTGCTAATGGTAGAAACTGATCCCACGAGCCTCCGAAATCAATAACACAAGCTCGAAGCATGTCCTCAAGAATCTGAATAGTCCTCTCGGACTGGCCATCCGTCTGAGGATGAAATGCTGTACTCAACTGAACCTGGGTGCCTAACTCCTGCTGGACCGCTCTCCGGAACCGCGAGGTAAACTGCGTACCCCGATCAGAGATAATAGATACTGGCACCCCATGGAGACGGACAATCTCCCTAATGTAAACCTCCGCTAACCTCTCCGACGAGTAGGAGACAGATACTGGAATAAAGTGTGCTGATTTGGTCAGTCTATCAACAATGACCCAAATAGCATCAAATTTTCTCCGAGTCAAAGGAAGTCCAGTAACAAAGTCCATAGTGATCCGCTCCCATTTCCACTCGGGAATTTCAATCCTCTGGAACACACCACCAGGTCTCTGGTGCTCATATTTCACCTGCTGACAATTTAGACACCGAGCGACATACGCAACGATATCTTTCTTCATTCTGCGCCACCAATAGTGTTGCCGTAAGTTCTGGTACATCTTCGCGGCGTCTGGGTGAATAGAATACCGTGAACTGTGGGCCTCTACTAAGATCAACTCTCGAATCCCTTCGACATTAGGTACACAAACTCGACCCTGCAATTTCAATACGCCATCATCATCTAGGTTTACCTGTGTGGCACCTCCCCGCTGTACTGTATCTCTCAACTCACGCAAATGAGGATCATCAAATTACTTCTCACGGATACGCTCTAATAATGAAGAACGAGCGACCGTGCAGGCTAACACCCTGCTAGGCTCAGAAATGTCTAATCTCACGAACCGGTTGGCTAAGGCCTGGACATCTAGAGCTAATGGTCTCTGATTGACCGGAATATATGCAAGACTACCCATGCTGGCATACTTTCTACTCAATGCATCGGCCACCACATTGGCCTTACCCGGGTGATATAATATAGTAACATCATAGTCTTTTAGCAACTCTAACCATCTCCGCTGTCGTAGATTCAACTCCTTCGTTTTGAACAAATACTGTAAGCTTTTGTGATCAGTGTACACCTCACATGTCACACCATATAGATAATGCCTCCAGATCTTTAAGGCATGAACCACTGCTGCTAATTCAAGATCATGAACTGGATAATTCTTCTCATGTATTTTTAACTGCCTCGAAGAATAAGCGATAACCTTACCATCCTGCATCAATACCGCTCCAAGCCCCGTACGAGATGCGTCACAATAAACTGTATAAGGCCCTGCACATGTAGGTAGTATCAACGGTTTCAAAATAGAAATGGCTAAATATGAATGGAAACTATACAAGAATTGTCAAATAGTCCTAACGGGCATGACTCTTATTTACGAATGCAATACGAAAATATTAATTTCATAAAAGAAGAATTTTAAACACATAAACTCTTACTACCAGGACCCGGTCCTCATATGATATCCACCGCAGCTTGAAGCTCGGCTCAGAAATATTTCACATTATGCCAAAAATTGGAGGATCTCATCCTCAACTCTGAATCACAGTGCTTGCACATCATATCATCCGAAATTTTTCATTTCCTTTCTTTCTTCCTTTCAATAATTGTCCGTCAAAGATAATCACGACATAAAATAAGCCCTCATACTGATAGGGAGCACAATTAACGATTAAAATTAGTTATCCCGAAAATTATATCAAAACCCACTGTAATAAGTAATATAAAGTCACTCTTAGCCTCATGGATATTTTAGTGACTAACACCTAATAATAGGGATGTCTATCCTCATGTAATATCTCAACGTGAGTATTTCCCTAAGTAGGTTTGATGATTACGATACTCACTCATGAATGGAGCATGTTAAAAGGACTCGCCTAAATTTTCTTTCAAAAACCAAATTAAATTAAGGGAAAAATTATTCTGTCTATAACAATCTGAATTATACGTGTGATGACCACATTTGGTGTAGTGACCTCCTTCATATCATAAAAATTATATCAATGGCTGGGTCTCCACCTCTAGGATTTTCACCTCCACCTCCAACATCATAACCTCTATATCTGGCTGGCCATGTAGGATAATTATTAACTGCAATGGAGCGTGTAGCCCGAGTGCTTTCCTAAAATTGTATTTCTCCAATATTCCACATTCACAGCAATTCCTTGAAGGATCAGTTAACTTATTGCTCATGGCAATATATATTCGGACACAGTCATTGTGACCTGGTACAACCGTTCAGATCGCACATACCACATATTGCAGAGAATCTCGGGGTGACGTCTTCATAACATTTTCTAAAAATAGAGTTTAGTAGATAGCGTTGCATTGGCCGGCTTGCCCTCTTGGTAATCTTGTCACAAACATTGATGGCCAATTTCCTCTTTTGCTATGTTGGCTTAACACTGTTGAGCTACCCCGTTTACTCACAAAAAATCTTCGTTATTCTTCTGGGGCGATTTCTTACCCCATGAAATGAACCAACCTTAAATATGTATAAATTATTTAGAGGACCTTTCTATACCATATATATATAGTCCAATAACTCACCATATTTGTCCTTCACAACTCCAACACATCGACCGGACGTCAAGGTCCGTTGAAACCCAACACGATTTATTAGGTGATCTCCTGATATAATTGCATCTTCCGTTGGGACCATAACTGGTGTGGTAAATACATTATCTTCCCACTACTTCTGTGTGCCTTCCATAGCACAGTAAAATGAACCCCTCGCATTCGACTATTCCCACGTTCTGTAATTCCTCATAAGAACTGTCAAGCACAATCTCGTGGGTTCTCAAAAGATGCACCGCCGAAGGTGGTAGCGAAGACTTTGGTGAAACCTATCCGTCCTCCATAAAACTTTTGAAGGCATAGTTGATCTATCACCAGCCTGTGCCATTGTTCGGCCGGATAAGCAGTACGTGACTACGCCATTCGTGGGAAGACAAGAGTGGAAATTTAACTTAACACTTTGAAGAACAAATTCGCACGATAAGAAAGAACAAATAAGAGACTCTTTCCTAACTCAATAGACTATGGAGGACAAGTACAGACGTCTCCGTACCTACCTCTCAAACTCTACTAAGCTTGTTCGTGAGTGGTGAGACCTATGTAACCTAGAGCTCTGATACCAACTTGTCACGACCCGGATTTCCCACCATCGGGGTCATGATGGCGCCTACTAAATAGAAGCTAGGCAAGCCAAATATTAATAACAATTCCATTAATAACCAATTTATTATTAACAACATAAAAATTATAGCGGAATAATCAAAATTTAGCGGAAGACTTAGCCATATATGATAAAGAAAAATCCAAATCTGATACACTACCCAAGACTGGTGTCACAATACTCACGAACTTCTAAGAATAATACACATAATCGTTTGAAAGAAAATACAAGCTGTTTATCTCGATTACATGAGATAACAGAATGAAAAGCATAGATAGGAGAGACAACGGGTCCTGCGGACGCCTGCAAGGCTACCTCGTAGTCTCGGTAGTCGGAGAATCCACAAATCGCTACTGTCGCTGCTGCTGTCCGTAACCTGTATCTGCGCAAAAAGAGCGCAGAGTGTAGTATCAGCACAACCGACCCCATGTACTGGTAAGTGCCTGGCCTATCCCAGCGAACTAGTGACAAGGCTAAGGCCAGTCACCCACCTAAACCTGTACAGTTGCAATATAGATATATATATATATATATACAATACATTTATAAAGAAATACTCTGCTCTGAAATATTATTCAACAACTGAAGATATCCAAAATATTCTTACTTTCATGTTTCAATTTCCTCTTTCATTTCATGTCTCGTGGTAGGCGTACCACCCGCTCCCAACTGTCACAGTAATTATCTCTTGTGGTAGGCGTACCACCCGCTCCCAATGTATCAGAAATTATATCTCGTGGTAGGCGTACCACCCGCTCCCAAATGTATCAAAATTATATCTTGTGGTAGGCGTACCACCCGCTCCCAATGTATCAGAAATTATATCTCGTGGTAGGCGTACCACCCGCTCCCAAATATATCAAAATTATATCTTGTGGTAGGCGTACCACCCGCTCCCAATGTATCAGAAATTATATCTCGTGGTAGGCGTACCACCCGCTCCCAAATATATCAAAATTATATCTTGTGGTAGGCGTACCACCCGCTCCCAATATATCAATAGGCTACCGGCAACTATGGCCAATGCCAAGATTTAAATCACTTCGTGGTCGGCGTACCACACGATCCCATTTCTTATTATATATAAGTGGTCGGCGTACCACACGATCCCATTTCATAAATAAATATATATATATTACCGGCATTTAGCCAATAATCTCTATATCAACAATATTTATAGTTACCGGTTTTTAAACCAATAATTTATAATAGTTTCAACAATTTACTTTCATTACCGGTATAACACCAATAATTCTTATTCAACAATTTATTCATAACCAAATTCATATTCCTACAAACTAGGATAGAACAAACACTTACCTCGAATGCTTATGAACAATCCAATCCGTGGAAATGTCTTTTCTTTCAATTTGACTCCAATCCAACCGTATCTATACACAATTGATTTAATATCATCAATTCTACTCAACAAACTAATTCTTAATACCAAATACCACTTTTACAACATTCTCTGCCATGAATAGTAAATTTCAACCCCGGGCCCACATGGTCGGAATTCGGGGTTAGGACCAAAATCCGGTTACCCATCCCCCCACGAGTTCATGTATATAATTTGTTTCAAAATCGGACCTCAATTCGAGGTCCAATTCCCCAATTTATGAAAAACCCTATTTTCTAACAAAAACAAGAATTTTACCATGAAAACATTTGATTTCTAATGAAAAACATGTTTAATGATGTTAGGAATTGAAAGAATTAAGTAAAAAGTGACTTACAATCGATTTGATGAAGAAGAAATCCTTGAAGAATTGCAAATGGGTGTTTTGGTTTTGTAAAAATGTGAAGAAATGACTGAAATCCGTGTTTTTCAGGTCTCTGTGTTCGCATTTGCGAACATGGGTTCGCAATTGCGAACCCCGACCAATTTCCGGAGTTTGAAAAATAAGCTAAGGGTGGGAAGTTCGCATTTGCGAACATTTCTTCGCATTTGCGAAGCCAAGGCAAAACTGCGAAGTTCGCATTTGCGAACTATTGTTCGCAATTGCGAACAAAGGCTAAATATGGGGAGGTTCGCATTTGCGAACTATTGTTCGCATTTGCGAACCCAGGCAGAATAGTGGCCGGTTCGCATTTGCGAACTATATCTCGCATTTGCGAACACAGGCACAAGTAGGGTCAAGTTCGCATTTGCGAACTATTGTTCGCATTTGCGAACACAGGCACAATAGGGGGAGTTCGCATTTGCGAACCATTGTTCGCATTTGCGAACTCTGCAGAATAGTGGGGAGTTCGCATTTGCGAACTATTGTTCGCATTTGCGAACTCTGCAGACCAGTTGCAGACAGCAACTTCTAACATGAAAAATTGATCTCGTGGCCTATCCAAAGTTCACCCGAGCCCTCGGGCTCCAAACCAAATATGCACATAACCTCAAAAACACATTATGAACTTGTTCGTGCGATCACATCGCCAATATCACCTCGTTTTCATCAAATCAAGCCTCAAATGCATGATTTTCATGCCTTTAGTTTTCAAAACTTTCAAACTTGGGACTCAAGGTCCAAAACATCTCAAACGACATCCAAATGTCATCAAACTTTACAGAAATCACATATATAATATTTAAGACTTGTACCGGGCGTCGGAACCAAAATACGAGCCCGATACCAAGGTCAATTAATTTATTTCCTTTAATAATTGTATCAAAAACAATTTCACATAAAAATTCATAACTTGGGCTCTAGGCCTCGAATTCGACTCCGGACGCATGTCCAAGTCCCATATTTTCCTACGGACCTCTCGGGACCATCCAATCTCGGGTCCGGATCCGTTTACCAAAAATGTTGACCGAAGTCAACCATATCAATATTAATATCATTTTTATCCAAATTTCTCATAGAATTCATATTTTCTATCACAAAATCTTTCCGGCTACATGCTCGGATCGTGCACGTAAATCGAGGCAACATAGAACGAGGTTTTCAAGGCCTCAGAAGCTCGAAATTATTAATAAAATAAGTGATGACCCTTTGGGTCGTCACAATCTCCACCTCTTGAGAGGTGAGGGAGTAAAATCCCTGAAAAGCCTTGGGTCTTAGGTTCGATTCCCAGTAGCTGCAGCTATACGTGGAATGCTCCTATACCCAAGGGTAACAATTCCTTAGGCTGCGTGTCACTGCTGTGTGTTCGGTGGCACGGCCGGCATCGCCGCTGCTGTGTGTTCGGCGGGATGTTACAAAAAAAGGCGCCTTTTTTGTAACACCCCGCCGAACACACAGCAGCGGCGGTGCCGGCCGTGCCACCGAACACACAGCAGTGACACGCAGCCTAAGGAATTGTTACCCTTGGGTATAGGATCACGTACGAATTAGTAGCCTACTGGTACATTGTGTCATCTTGCAGAATTTTGTATCACGTACGAATTGTCAGCTGCGGCTCAACTGGTGAGAGGTGAGGGAGTAAAATCCCTGAAAAGCCTTGGGGTCTTAGGTTCGATTCCCAGTAGCTGCAGCTATGCGTGGAATGCTCCTATACCCAAGGGTAACAATTCCTTAGGCTGCGTGTCACTGCTGTGTGTTCGGTGGCACGGCCGGCACCGCCGCTGCTGTGTGTTCGGCGGGGTGTTACACAGCCGTGCTTCCAATGTCCTGAATTAATACTACAAATTCTACTGTACTCTGAAACAATCCTAGTCTAAATTACAACAATTCCAACATGCAAGGTTCAATCCATTTTACACATGCTAAAAGAAACAGAAAACTAGATAGACATGAATAAGAAGAAAAAAAGAAACTAATATATGTTTAACTATGATTTCCGAGATAACATTTCATTTCAAAACTCAATCTCTTGGCTCAAGCAATTACAATAGTTATATTTTTGCATACCTGAACTTTAACAGCAAAAGTGAGAGAAGCAAGGTCAACTATGGCTCAGCAATACAACAGAAACATCAAACACGATAGACCAATGTCGACAGTTTCCAAAACAGAGTACCCAATAGTAACTAAACCAAACAAAGAACTCAGTGACAGACTGGTATTAGCTTCAAACGAAACAACTGAAATCTCAATTGGGATTCCAGTAATACCAATTTTCAATCCCCGAACAAATAGGAAAGGAAACACGTCGATGTGAGCTGAGCAATGAATCGGTTGATGTAGTTCAATCTTCCCAGAAGACTCATTACTTCGGTCTTGTTCTTCGGTGCTGGCAATTGTTGGATGGATTTGATCTTTGATAGGTCCAAATCAATGCCTCGCCGACTGACAATGAATCGTAACATTTTTCCCGAGGGAACCCCAAATGCACATTTGGCTCGGTTGAGCTTAATGTCATATCTCCGAAGTCTTTGAAAAAACTTCCTCAGGTCTGTTACGTGGTCCTCATGCTACTTGGACTTTATGATCACATCATCTACATACACCTCAATCTATTTGTGTATCATGTCATGAAATACAGTAGTCATTGCTCTCATGTATGTTGCCCCAACGTTCTTCAAATCGAACGGCATTACCCGGTAGCAATAAGTTCCCCATGGGGTGATGAAAGCTGTCTTTTCTGCATCTTCTTCATCCATCAAGATCTGATGATACCCAGCAAAATAATCCACGAAAGACCTAATCTCACGGCCAGCACAATTGTCAATCAAAATATGAATGTTGGGCAATGGAAAGTTATCTTTTGGACTTGCCCTGTTAAGATTGCGGTACTCAACACATACCCAAATCTTCCCATCTTTTTTCGGTATTGGCACCATATTAGCTAACCAATTGGGATATCTGGTGATGCGAATAACCTTTGCTTGTAGCTGTTTAGTTATTTCTTCTTTAATCTTTACACTCATATCTATCTTGAATTTCCTCAATTTTTGCTTGACAAGAGGACATAAAGGGTCAGTGGGCAATTTGTGAACCACTAAACCGGTACTTACACCTGGCATGTCATCATACGACCATGCAAAAACGTCTTTGAACTCTATGAGTGTTCTAATTAGCTCATCCCTTATATTTGATTCAATGTGAATGCTTATCTTAGTTTCTCTAACATTTTCATCATCCCCTAAATTGGCAACTTCAGTGTCGTTCAAATTGGGCTTGAGTTTCTTCTCAAACTGGCTTAATTCCTTACTTATTTCTTCAAAATCCTCATCTTAATCGTATTTCGATTCATCATTATAGTTGATTTCTTGCATAACTAATTCGGAATCAGATTGATCTTTTAGACGAGGTTGAAAATCCGTTGTGCATGCCATGTCATTAGAAGTAGTAAAAAAAGAAATGTTCAGAAAGAAAAAGGAAAACAAAATTAAAACAAAATATAAGAAAGGGAACTTTCGCTCTTTATAAAAATACTGGATAAGAGAGTTTCACACTTTCATTAAAGAAAAGTAAAACATGAATTGGATTACAACTCTGGGGTAATCCAGAAAACAAAGAAAGAAAATCCAAAGCCTACTACCAAGATCCCTTCCAAGTAGAAAGAGGAGTAGTTGTCCAATTGCTGCCATTGACCCTAGGCTCCACAAACTGCACGTCTGCCCTAATGGAACATATCCCTGCTTCTATGACACTGACATCGACAAACAGCCTTTCAAAACCTTGATCCAGATCTCCATTCGATCCAATCAACGGTCCGAGAATAATTGGAACCGATAATTTTTGGTACTTTCTCTGACAAACGATCTGGATAGACGCGGGATTGGCTTGGGAAGAATCCAAACCTTCTTCTTCATCTTTCTGGCTTTTCTTATGTTAGCCACAGTGGGTTTGAAGTCTAAGCCGAAAGTATCGATGTTACGAGGAAGAGAAACTAGTTGTATAATACCTTGGAGTGAAGCACCTAATCCCTTTCCAGGTAGAAACCCAATTCTCAACATTTCTGCGGCCACCATAACAGACGCGGTTGCCATCTTTGGCACAGGAACATGCTCACCCTCCTGAATCTTAACAACTGATATTGTATCTACCACTTGGTATACCCATGGGCCCCTATCATCCTCAACCTCTTCAAATGGAGTAATAGTATTGCAAGCATTATCTTCACCATGGACCACAATTTCTTGACGGTCCCACTCAAACTTTACCATCTGATGAAGTGAAGACGGGACGACCTTCGCAGCATGGATCCATGGTCGGCCCAGCTGAAGATTATAAGATACAACAACATCTAATACTTGGAATTCCATCATGAACTCTACTTCCCCAATGGTAAGTTCTAGCCTAATGTCTCCAACAGTATTCTTCCCACCCCCATCGAATCCACGCACACAAATGTTGTTCTTGTGGATTCTTTCATTATCAATCTTGAGAGTTTCTCCAAAATGGACAAAGGGCAAATGTTTGTGCTGGACCCATTGTCAATTAATACCCAGGTTACCACCGAATCTTCACACTTTATTGTGAGGTAAAGTGCCCTGTTAGGTTCAGTTCCTTCTAATGGTAACTCGTCATCGGAGAATGTTACCTTGTTAACTTCAAAAATCTTGTTTGCAATCTTCTCAAGATGATTTACAGTGATCTTGTCAGGGACATGGGCCTCATTTAATATCTTCATTAATGCTTGGCGATGCTCATCCGAGTGGATTAATAATGACAATAATGAGATTTGGGCGGGTATTTTTCTTAACTGTTTTACTACAGAGTAGTCCTGTATCTTCATTTGCTTCAGGAACTCTTCTGCTTCTTCTGCAGTTACAAGTTTATTTGTCGTTGTTGGATTGGCTTTTCTTAACTCTGCGGGAACAAAACACCTTCCCGAACGAGTCAACCCATGGGTTTCACACACTTCTTCTCTGACTTCCTTTCCCTTTTATGTTACCACCACTCGTTCATAGTTCCAAGGGATTGCTTTGGTATCGATCAATGGTAATTGAGTTACCTTCTTTATGATGGCCGGCTCTGTGCGAGCCCCCTTCACATCCAAGATAGGTTTGCTTGCAACCCCCAGTATTACCACTTTTTCTGGTTCTAGTTTCACTGCACTACTGCTTGATGCTTCCTTCTCCTTTAACACATCTGGCTTGATTTGGACCATTGTCCTCCCATTGGTTACCCTCTCTTTTGAAACGGATTCACTAGACTGAATCATCATTACGGTCTGTGACGGTTTCTTTAGTTCACCTTCTTTGTGTATCAACTCAATCATATGGGCCTCATGGTGAGTCTGCAGCGGATTCTGGTTGATATTGGGTACCTATGGTGTTTGAACGTCAATCTTATTAGTGTCAATAAGATCTTGCACCGCCTGTTTCAACTTCTAATATTTTTCGGTATCATGTTCGGGAGCTCCCGGACAATATTCACAGTGTACTGAGTGGTCCATATTTTGGGTTAAGGGATTTGGGAATTTGGGCTCAATAAGACTCAATAAACCTATCTGTTTTAATTTGTGGAACAAAGCAGTATAGGTTTCTCCTATTTCAGTGAATGTTCTTTGCCTCTGAACCCTTTCATTCCTGAAAGCCTGATTCCCCCGGAAACCTGGCCCTATTTTTGTGGAGCTGGGTAGGTATTATGTGTAGCTGGGTATGTGTTATGTGGAACTGGCGCGCGTCATTGCGGGCGCGCCGGAGGTTGGGTGTATGTTTGTGCTTCATGGACTGAAAAATGTTGTTCTTGTGGTGGGTAATAGGATTATGGAGGATAATTTGGAATGTGGGGGTAATTTGGGTGAGGGGGTCTATATTGGTAATGGGGGGAAGGACCTCTGGATCTTGACCAATTGCTAGCCCCTATCGTTGTGACATCCTCTCCTTTCTTTTTCCCGAGCGCACCTTCCGTGCCGCTCTGAATGGCTTGTGTTGTTCCTTTGATCGCTGAATAACTCAATATTTTGTTGGTCTTGAGACCTTCTTCTATCATGCCTCCATCTTTTCCACTTCGTTGAAGGATTTTCCCACTGAGGTCACCAAGTGACCGAAGTAGGTTGGCTCGAGAATTTGTAGAAAGTAATCTACCATCTCCCCCTCTCTCATCAGAGGATCAACTGTAGCTGCATGTTCTCTCCAACGAAATCCAAATTCCCTGTAGCTCTCCCCTGGTTTCTTCTAAAGCTTCAATAATGCGAGACGGTCTGGCACTATCTCCAGGTTATATTGAAAGTGTCTAGCAAAAGCCTGCGCCAGATCATCCCAAGTATACCACCTGCTTGGATCTTGCCTTGTGTACCATTCTAAGGCAGAACTGCTCAAACTCAGTCCGAAATAAGCAATCAGTACCTCATCTTTCCACCCTCTCCCCTCATCTTGTTGCAAAATCCTCGCAGATGAGACATGGGATCACCATGCCCTTCGTACATATCAAATTTGGGCATCTTGAACCCCGCTAGTAGTTGTACGTCGGGGAAAGGGCATAAATCTTTATAAGCCACACTGACCTGATTTCCTATCTCGTGCATGCTCCTGAAGGACTGCTCCAGGCTTTTGACTTTCTACATCATCTCATCCTGCTCTGGGCTCGTGGTCGGCTTTTCTACCGGGACCTCAAAGGAAGGAGTATATGTGGGTGGTTCGGGTACCTTGAACGTGGGTTCACGGGGGGTAGTATTGAGTGTTGTTAACCTGAAATAATGGCTCACTTGATGATCTGTGCAATGGAGCTGGGGGAGGTGCCACAAAGATGGGGACATAAGATGGGGAGGTGCTCACTTGGTGGATGAGGGTTTTGATTGGGTGGTGGAGCTTGGGGGTCATAAGCGTCCCTTCCCTGGTAGTAATGACGGTCTGGGAAGCTTGTTGATGGACCGGGAGAAAGGTATTCTGGGGTATGTCCTGGCAGGAGGGTTGGAGTAGCGGGTGCCTCAGGGCCCTTTTGTGCTTTGGCTAGCGCCAACTGCATTTCGTTCATCTCCAACAGCATTTTTTCCATTTTTTCTAAGGCCTCTTTGAGCATTTGGCTCATCGCCTTTTCTGAATCAATGTTGTGGTTTGACCCAGTCGTTCTTTTAGGTATATGCCCCTTTGATCTTGTATGATATCTGTGCGATGCCAGTACACTTCTAACAACTAACTCATATTGTGATTGGAAAAACAACAAACTTGTTAGTGTTAGAATTTCAACAGATATAGTAACGTACATTGGGGATGCAATGTATTTATGCAGCGAACCATTTCTATTATGCTTTTGCTCAGACCGCATGCGTCATCCCGGCTTATCATTTTCAAGTTTTTCTATGCCGCTCCATTATTTCCCTCACTTCTTTTATTTACTTTCCCCTTTTTACTATAAACAGTGATCGAATCTTATGTAGACTGCTTACGTATCATGTCCCCGCATGAATCAGACCCAGCGTAGTTCGTGTAAATGAAAGGTCAATAATATCAATATATATATATATATATATATATATATATATATATATATATATATATATATATATATATATATATATATATATATATTTTTTTTTTTTTTTTTTTTTCAAATTTCAAAATAAAACAAACTTGATTACAAAGTTTAAAAACCGACCATACTAACAAACTTTGACGAAAAGCATACTTACATACTTGAAAATGAGACACCATATGTTCTAATCAAAAGAAATATAAATTAAAAAAAATAAACTTGCATATTCCTGCACGTTTTGCCAATTTCAACCAGATGGCTATTTGTGCAAACGTGGATCCTTCTCAATTTCACATAAATTTTGAGGCCGGGAAGGATTATTTTACAAACTTATTCGTTCTTTTACGAATATAGCCTTTCGGTAGCTGAAAGATACTCTAAGGCTATCTCGGCAAGAATGGTTTAATACACTGCCGAAGCTGGCTCAACTTATTTTGACTAATAAGTCTAACGACATTCACTTGTCTGCTAACTCTTTTTTTTAATAATCGTTTTATATAAAAAAATTAAAATAAAAGACCTGGTTTTGCAAACACGGCCTTTCATCACCTCGGAGACGAAGATTTTAAGGTTTTGTGGGTCAACCGACCGAAAATCTATAAAATGACCTAAGGGTGATCGTTTATGCAAAGTTAGCCTTCTGGCGTCCCTTTCGGAACATTCGGCTATTTCTGGCAAAAACCGCATCATCGACTTATTTATGACTCTTTTCCTTCTTCTTTTTAAAAAAAATTAGAAAACATGATATTGCAAACATGGCCTTTTAGCGCCTCGTGGACGAAGATTTTAAGGCTGTGTGGGCCAATCAACCAAAAATCTGTAAAATGACCCAAGGTGGCCGTTTATGCAAAATCAACCTTCCGACGTCCCTTTTGGGAACATGCGACTGTTTTGAAAACGGCATCACCGACTTATTTATGATGAAAATTAATTACGACATTCTATGGCTAATTTTCCAAAAGGGAAGGTTGGACCTGATAAGGATTGCCTATGTATCTCACACCATGTGAGAATCAAACCGGCGTAGTTCGAAAACAGATTATATTATTTTAAAGAAATACGGAACCTCCTTTTTTTTTTCATTTTGTCTTTTACCAGAGTTTCGGTGTTATTTGTTTTTTTTTCGAAACATGTGATTAAAACCCTTAACCCTATACACTGGTATTTTATTTTTCTCAAAACTATCCTTTTTTTTTTTTTATGAGCCGGTCAGCATGCAGATCTGAAATAAATAAATGCACAAACAGGATGCATCAAGTTGGTCTTTTATTTCAGGTACACTTGTCCTAGACAGACCCACCCACTGTGTTGAGCCTCCTAAGTCATGCACATGATGCAAACAAACGTTCCTACTAGGGATCTGACATGAGGCTTTGTTATTCTAGGTTAACATCCTGTTGGAAAACGTATCTAGACTGGCTTTACACGAGTGGACAACTCGAGCCAAGGAGGGTCAGTGCACCTTTCCGACTTAATTGACGGTACACCTCGCCTAAACATGTGTGACTAAATCCTTCACCGGGTGCCAATCACCTCATCTATCTCAAAGAAAGACGGGCTATGTCCAGCAAATGCCCGATGTTAAATTCAAGAAGACTCGGAGGAGGGGTGGGTATCAGCACAATTTATATACCGTTCACAAAATATCAAAGCGGTAGAAGTAATATTTAGCACATTAAGACAAACATATAATAAAATCAAATAATAAATAAGCCAAATACAATAATTATTCAAAGCTCAAATTCCTAAACCCAGAACCAGTGGTTCTGAATTCTTGTCCCCAGTAGAGTCGCCAGAGCTGTCACACCTCCTTTTGGCGCGCCCCATTTTCGAGGGATTGTATAAAGGAGTTTTCCAATTTAAGTGACAATATTTGAAACGGGTTTATTTTATTTACTTCAGAGTCGCCACTTGGAATAAATTAAGGTGTCACAAGTCACCGATTTATTTAAATCTCGAATCGAGGAAATTTTGACTTTCCAAATGAAATCAGCGAACTAGAAATTCTAAGTAAGGAATTTTGTTGACCTGAGGGAAGGTGTTAGGCACCCCCGGATCCCGTGGTTGTAGCACGGTCGCTTAAACTACTGTTGATGGAAAAAATATATGATTCTAATTCATGTTATGACCTATGTGCTTTTAATCAATTTCAAACCGCATTACTCCATTAACTTTGCATATTTAAATTTAAACAGGAACGGCCCATTGGGTAATAGGGTTATTTTAAGTCATGCTTCAAAAGGGATAATTGAGAGTTTGATTATATGTGATCCTTATCTGTCCTAGTCATAGCTTTCATGCAAACACGTATCGTTCGAATAATTTTAATATATAGCCGTGACTACCTTACATTTCGGATTAACACTAGTTCAAAAACCGAATTAGTCCTCAATGTCGTGTCTATAAACATGAGACTGGAGCATTGGACTCATTACTTAAATTATTCTTCCTAGTTGGTTAACATGGATCAGACGATTAAATGAATAACTGGAATCTTATCGTGAAGCATATCTGGACTAACAAATTGTGAGGATTAAGCTATACATAATGGTCACTTATCAACAACTAAATACATGTCGGATTTGGAATTAATTTTCGATTTGAAACGTATTCCAATTCTATGCGTTCTAAATCGAAACATCCGTGCTTCCAATGTCCTGAATTAATACTACAAATTCTACTGTACTCTGAAACAATCCTAGTCTAAATTACAACAATTCCAACATGGCAAGGTTCAATCCATTTTACACATGCCAAAAGAAACACAAAACTAGATAGACATGAATAGGAAGAAAAAACGAAACTAATATCTGTTTAACTATGATTTCCGAGATAGCATTTCATTTCAAAACCCGATCTCTCGGCTCAAGCAATTACATCAGCTGTGTTTCGGATGCATATCTAAACTTTCACAGCAAAAATGAGAGAAGCAAGGTCAGTTATGGCTCAGTAATACAACAGCAACAGCAAACACGATAGACCAATGTCGATAGTTTCCAAAACAGAGTACTCAATAGTAACTGAACCAAACAAAGAGCTCAATGAGAAACTGGTAATAGCTTCAAACGAAACAACTGGAATCTGAGTTGGGATTCCAGTAATATCAATTTTCAATCCCCGAACAAAATAGGAAAGGAAACAAGTGCAGAGTCTCTAATTTCTGTCCTTGAACACTCAAAAGAGAAGGAAAGAAATAGATTTAAACTAATAGAGAAATCTCAAACCCACAAACCTTAATGCACTGTTTATTATTAAAAGAAAGGTAATAGTGATTAGCGACTGAAAATCTACTTAAGCTGGTGGAATTTTTCAAGCTAAAAGAACTCTCTTCCCCTATTCCAGAAAATTTATCTCTATCCTGTTTTTCAGAATCCCCTTTTATAGCCAAAACAAACCCCCTTTTTTATAAATTCAAAAGTATTCCCACTTTCCAACTTGTTATTCCTTCCCATATGTACCCCTTAACCCTTTGCTGCTTCTGATTTTTCCACCTTCAAAGGCACTAAGCCAGCTACCTAATTCATCATTGCCCTCATATTCTTTTTTTCTTTCGAGCTCTTAGGAGCATTATTATTAATTAAGAAAATGTCCCCCCCATGTTATTCTTCTGTTTTTCCCACTTTTTTTTGTCCAGGTATGTAACTTCTATTTTTTTTTTAATTTTCTGATGCCCAGACATTAGTAAATGTCCTGCTGTAACAGCAGGTTCCACTACTCCAAGACTAATTTATTATGTGTTGCCCTAATGGCTTAACATGTGCTAAAAGAGGTGGCAGTCCACTAAACCTTGGACTGTCTATCTAAGTCTAATACAGCAAATATTGATTTGAAATCATAAGCTCAATCTTTAAAAAAAAATACATATTTTCAATCGAACAGTGATTTCGGATGGAACCAATATTGAGTTTTAATGCTATATTGTTCTAACCAAGACTATATAACTAATCGACGATGTTCATTTAATCGATTACAACACATATTTACCACATGAACAAATAGAAGAATCGACCAAACAAAAGGTCTTTAAAGATGGCCAGAGAATTTAGCAAGGAATAAAAATGCTAAAATAACAAACACAACTAAACTAATAAACAAATAAATAGAGATAGAAGAAAAGAGAAGAAATACCTCAAAAGTGAAAGTCAAAAACAAACACGGACTTGGACCAACTTGGACTCGATCATTTTGAGGTCGAATAGAGTTTAATTGAAGTGTTCTCAATTGAGAACACATCAATTAAATTCTATTGGACCCCAAACCTCAATTATTTTGATATATTTCAACTTTCTAATTTTTAGGGTTCTTGAGGGCTCAATTTGGGGTTCGAACAGTCCTGGTCAGATTCGAAGGCAACTAGTGGTGGTTCAGGAGTGAGGGAGGCCTGGTGAATATCTGGTGTGAGTCTGGGGAGATTGGGTAGGTTTAGGGTTCGAGGCTGACTCTCGATCGATGATTTGAAAGGCCTGGCTGAGATTCGAGTGAAGTGGTTCGTAGATTCGGAAAGAGGAGAATGAGGGGAATTTGTGGTGTAAATTTGGAGGCGTTTGGCCACCATCCGTCCGTCGTAGGCGATTTCCGGCGGGCAGAAGGCAGCGGTGTTAGGCGGAGGATTTTGGTCTCTGAAGGATTAGAGACGGTGGGTAGGGTTTGAAAATGGTACAGGTTCAAGGGTATTGGGGGGGGGGGGGATTTGATATATTAAAAATGTATAATCAAATACGAGCCATTGGATTATGAAAATCCAACGGCCGCAATTGACTTGTTGATCAAAACGGGGTCGTTTGGTAATAACGGGGTTCCGGTTAGACTGGGTAACGGGTTGGGTACAGGAAACGGGTAGGAAAGGGTTAATCATGGCCGTTGATCAATTTGAGATCAACGGCCCAGATCAAGTGTGACCAAAACGAAGTCGTTTGGATGTATCTGAGGTGGCTTGACTTGGACCGGGTAGAGACAGTGTTTTGAGCCTGATTTTTAGGTCCAGTTGAGTGGCCCACTTCCGATTTTCTTCATTTTTTCACTTGTTTTCTTCTTTGTTTTTTCTTTTTCTTCTTTTAATTAACAATTAACAAAATTTTTAAAAATAAGTCGTAAAAGCAAAATATACCTGCAAAATATTAATTAACTCTTAATTAATAAATTAGCACTCTAGATTAAATATCAATTAAAACAAAAATTACACAATTGTACATTAAATGACACAAGTACAACAAATATGTATTTTTTGTAATTTTCTTTCTTTTTTAAAAATCAAAATATGGTTCAGTTAATTCCTAAGTGCGCAATTAAATCCCAAGATGCGCATGCAACATATATTTTTGTATTTTTTAATTAATTTAGATATATTAACACGAACTCACAAATATAGACAATAAAAAAAAACACAAAACCCACAAAAATCACACACAACCCAAAACTATTTTATTTTGCATTTTGAGAGTAATTCTCGTATAGGACGAAAATCACGTACTCACAGTTAAAG
Organism: Nicotiana noctiflora; assembly: GCA_032618575.1. NCBI lineage: Eukaryota > Viridiplantae > Streptophyta > Magnoliopsida > Solanales > Solanaceae > Nicotiana > Nicotiana noctiflora. The sequence continues at coordinate 55,576 of JASVEL010007535.1, forward strand.
ATACATCACTATAAAATAAAGGACTCGAGTGGAAACTGGAATCTGTAGCAACATAGTTATCATAGAATATTTGGTGAGAATAATTCTTTACTGAATATATAACCAACAAAATAAGAACATGCATAAGTAATTAAAGTAATAAATCATATACGCACCCGCAAGGGCTGGCTGACATGATTGGGCGAGTGATTTTATTTGGGATCGATTTCCCTCATCAGCAGCGTCCTTAGTCAGAGATCGTCGCATCAAACTTGCCTAATACAATTTAGATCTTCTATGTGGTTTGTGAGACCCAGTGCGCATCTGAAGGGTCGCGACTCCGGGAATTTTCCAACAAAATAAATCATACACGCGTAAGGAAGATTTGCTTGGGTCCTTGAGATTAGATTTGTTTCTTCTCTCTGTCAATAAGTCACAGTAATGTGTTCAATGATGGAGGAATAGACAATGAAATAAGAGAGTGATGTTGAGATCATTTGTCACTAATTACCAGACAATGTGGCACCAATTTTATTTTCCTCTCTTTGATACAATTGTTTTAATTATCAAATATATACCACCAAAGGATGTGGTACAGTAGATAAGACTGTTTCTTCCTTAACAAGAGGTCTCGAGTTCAAGTTCTGGGTATGAAAATATCCTTGGTAGGGAGCGTGTTATGCAGCACGGATTCGAATATAGCCGAGCTCCGATACAGATACCGAACAACGAATGAAAAACCAAAAAAATTATCAAATATATGGTCATCTTTTTATATTTTATAGAAATTTAAAAAAAAAAAAAAGTTTATTTAGAAGGGGAGAGAGGATACAAAGGACTTTTTAGTTGACTATAAAAAATAGCGTGACGATTGATGTGGTTCTAATGTCTCATCTCGCAATGTAAGGAATACACATGAAGCATATCAGCCGTTTAACAACAACAACAACAACAACAACCCAGTATAATCCCACTTAGTGGGGTCTGGGGAGGGTAGTGTGTACGCAGACCTTACCTCTACCCTAGGGTAGAGAGGCTATTTCCAAATAGACCCCCGGCATCCTTCCCTCCAAGAACTTCCCGCCTTGCTCTTGGGAAGACTCGAATCACAACCTCTCGGTTGGAAGTGGGGGCTGCTTACCATCAGAGCAACCCCTCTTGTCAGCCGTTTAAATTGTGTCAATTCATTTTTTTCTATTCATATTTTAAAAAGAAATCTAAATTTAAGGTTTCGACATTTAAGGACCCGTTTATCCATAGGTCTGTCCCCGGATCTTGTGCATAACGATAACATAATACACCAGATTGTCTTTTTTATTTTAAAAATGTGTTTGTCAACGAAATATCGTATGTTTTTGGAGATTTTTCGACAATGGTTTTTTCCAACTCACGAAACTGCAATATATTTTTAAGTGAAATGCAAGTCCAAATATAATTTCAAATTTCAAATATAGTTTTTCAACTTAACTTCAGATTCTATTTTTTTTAATTGTTTTTTATGTCCAAACAACTACTAGAAGATTCTACCGAAATCTCGAAGGAGAATACAAATGTTGCTTCACTATGCAAGCAACTTAGAGGGTGTTTGGCTAAGCTTATAAGCTAGTCAAACTGTCTTATAAGCACTTTTTGGCTTATCTATGCGTTTAATAAAATAAAAAGTGCTTATAAATAAAAAATAAGTCAAAAGTCATAAGTTGGTCTCCCCCAACTTACCAAATTTCAGCTTATAAGCACTTTAGATTTGACCAAAATATTTACTATTATATCCCTAAAATACTTCTTTTTAAAACAAAACTCTTTGTATACCCAATTTTTAGCTGCTTATTATTAATTTCAGTACTTTTATCCAAACACGACCTTTTTTTTAAATCAGCTTCAACACTTAAAAGTATTTTTCAGGACTTATACTTGTAAGCTACTCTAAATCAGCTAAGCCAAACGGGCTCTTATACCGTACATTTAGCATGAATATGATTTTTTTAAAATTAAGGTACAAATTATGAAAATAAATGTAAAAGAAGTAAGTCCACATATTGTTTTAGCTTAAATTGTTCATGTTCTTCTCACTACCCAATTTTGTTAATATAACTAGTTTTAAGTACAACAAAACCAAACTCTACTCTATTTAAATAATAATAAACATAAAAATTTAAAATTATTCGAAGTGTATATTAAAATAAATATTCCATAGCCCTTTCCTACACTTTTAGTTGTCAAGTATTGTAAAAGTAAATTTTTATTTTTGTTTGTCACCTTTTGCATATTAAAAAAAATAAACAGAGAATAGGAGACTCTAAGGCTCCAGGCAGGGGCGGACCCACGTGGAGAGGAGAGGGTCACGGGCACCCGGTAACTTCGGAAGAAAATATCGATATTTATGTGTATATACTTTCAAATTATGATATATATCTTTCTGTGACCCTTTAAACTCAAAAGCACTTTGGGTGCACTGGTAGGTGCTGCTACTTTTATGCCATATACTTGAGTTCAAATCTGTGCAACTACAAAGCTGCTTCCCACCCAAAGGCCCATATTTTTAGCTATTACCCCATTCCTTTTTTCTTTTACTTAGTGTATTAGATTAAACTAATACACCCCATATTTGATAGTGGTTGTTGTTGTTGTTGTTTAGTGTATTTGATTTAGTTTTTTGCAATGGACCCACCCTTTTTACTTTTAGTTAAATCCCTACGTCAAAAGCTTCTTCTCCAGTTATCTCTCTCCACACATAAAACTTCTTCCTTAGTTTTCAAAGGTTACATGCGACCATCAGTTATTAGTCCGCCTAAAGCCATTGAGTAATCGTTTCCGTCGTGACATACTGCATGCAAGTTAGTGTTACAGTGCACCCGCTACCTTTAAATCTTGGGTCCGCCTCTGGCTCCACGAATGATGGATTTAATGCTTATTTCTACAAAAAGATATGAATCCATGTACAAACCAATAAACAATAGAGCAAAAAACATAACTAGGTAATATCTAAAGAAAATTTACAAAATTATAGCAACATTAGTTATTTTCATTCACGATACTTAAATATTTATATATCCTAATAGCTGTCAAATAAATGATCCTAAAAGTAAGCTGGACAATAATCACTCCCATAGGAAACTGTTCCTATTTTTTTGCTCAAATTTTTAATTTTCCATAACTTGTACAATCCTTCCATTTTTTGGTCTTCCCTTATCTAATGTCTTTCGTTCTCATTTTCTTATGCAAAATTCTTCTTTTTATTTCCTCCGTTAGAGTTTGGATTTGGATAATAACATATTATTTTAACAAGTTATAACTTTGATTATGGTGCTTATATATTTTTGGTTTAAATAGTATATGTGATAAGTTATATAATAGTGGTATATATAAGTTAATATACATTTATAAAGCATCAGTTGGGGTATATATATATATATATATATATATATATATATATATATATATATATATATATATATATATATATATATTTATTTATTTATTTTATATGTTTTTGATACCCCCTCCCCACACAATATATATGTCAGTGTGTGTGGGGGGGGGGGGGGTGGAAGGGGGAGGGGGTATAAAATACATATAAAAATTATATATAACATATTGATGGAATATTTACATTACAAATTATTTACAAATAATATAATTGAAATATATTAAATGTATATTATGAGTAAAAATAAAATTATACAGTAATAAATTTAAAACTTAAACAAAAACATACTACAATTTCCACTTTGCAACCTCGTAAAAGAGCGGATTCTTTTTTGAGAATCTTTGATATATTTGATACATGTTATTTATGGAAGGGAAGAAGAAAATTATGGAAGAGAGAGGAAAAATGGATCCTGTCACGACCCAAATCATGAACCTAATCGTGATGCCGTCTCTCGTCAAGACAAGGCCAGCCAGTTTAACCCAATTCTTCCTTTAGAGCAGTAAGTTAACCCAAATATAGTATAAACATGGTTTAATAGTACCAAATAGCGGAAAGTATAAATAAAAATGAAAAAATCCAACCTGACACAGCCCTAACCAGGGTGTCACAAGTCATGAGCAACTAATGAATCATGATACAAGTCTACTAAATACGAAATCCGACAAAATAGTTCGAGTAACATGAAAATGATACGATAAGGGAGGCACGGGGGATGCGGAAGCCAACAACTACCTCATAATCTCTGAAATACCGCCTGGACTGAAAGGATCAGCTCTTAGGAGTGGAAATATGCTATGCCGGAAGCTGCACACACGGTGCAGGGTGTAATGAGTATTCCGACCTAGTGAATAATAAATATAAATAATGGCTGAAAGTAAGAAAACACATAAAAACACAAAGCATTCTATATAGAAGCAGTAAAATCACTTAAAACATTAAATTAGTAAAATATTAAGTGAAATCTCTTTTAAAACAAGTAAAACAGGTAATTTGGCAGTAAACAACAAGTAGAAATCCGCCCCTTGGGCACAATATTGATCACTCAGTATTGTATCAGCCTTTCGAGCTCACTCTCAAAACAGTATCAGCCCCTCAGGCACAATATCAATCAATCAGTATATTATCAGCCCCTCAGGCTCACTCTCAAAACAGTATCATCCTCCCGGGCTACCTCAAAATCATTCATATCAGCCCATCGGGCTCAGAATAGTATAAATCACTCAGAATAATTGGTACACACGCTCACTGTAGGTGTGCAGACTTCGGAGGCCCCCCTTACAACACAAGCGTTATATCAAGCCACCTCGTGGAATCATCACTTGGCACTCGGCCTCACATCACTCAGACCACCACGCGTCATATAAAGTATCTCAAACCCTCGACTTCATATCACTCAACATATCCTCACATATGGCCCTCGGCCTCACTCAGTCCGAAAATCATCACAAGCCCCTCGAGCATTTATAAAACAATAGCTCTCAGCCAAAATATTATTTAAGTTTCAAATCTGTATAAAAGTGGTTGAGTTTGTAAAACAATAGATATCAACAAGACTGAGTTCAAATATAAGTCAAAATAGTGAGGAAATAGTGATAAAAATCTTTGAAGGGTTCAAATAATTGGCACGAAGCCCAGTTATGGCAATCAGCCCAAACCACGATGACAACAAATAAGTTTCAGTTAAATATGCGATAAAATCATCAATCAGGACGAACCAAGTCACAATTCCCAGTAGTAAAAGACCCAGGGCTCATCATCCAGCACACGTCTCTCCTCAATATAGCATTACGATGTGCAATCCGGGGATTAAAACCCTCAGGACATCATTTACACTCATTACTCACTTCGAACCGGCTATTTCTTTAACTTGTGATGCCTTTTCCCCTCAAATTGGCCTCCACGTGCATCGAATCTATCCAAAATCAGCACGAATACATCATAATATATTATGGGAACAAAGCCCCAATCAAAACAATCAAAAAATACAAAAATTCTCGAAATTAGCAAATACCCGAGCCCCGAACTCACGTCTCGAAATTCAAAAATTATTATATCAACGGGTTCCTTATCTCCCCGCGAGTCTAACCATACCAAAATTATCCAAATCCCATCATATTTCGACCCTCAAATCCGTGATTCTATCCAAGGGGATTTATAAGCTTTTCCAATAAAATTCGCGGATTAAATACCAAAACTAGTAATAGATTCAAGTTATCAAACCAATGTTAAGAACACTTACCCTATCGTTCTCTCAAAAAATCTCTTGAAAAATTGCCTTATCCGAGCTCCAAATCGTCAAAAATAATTTCGTCCCATTTTCAGAACTTAACATTTTTGCCCAGGCCATTTTCGCTTCTGCGGGCAAAGGACTACATCTGCAGTCCCGCTTCTGCAGAACACGTGTCGCTTCTGCTATTTCCACTAACGTCCAAAACTTCCGCTTCTGCGATCCTTCGCCCGCAAATGCGGTTCCACTTCTACGGAAATTCCACTGCATCTACAAAGCCTGCTGCACTAAACAAAAAATCGCTTTTGCGGCCTTCTTAGCTGTACCTGCGGTACCGCATCTGCGGTTCCCAAACCGCATATGCGAAAATACCAGAAGTAGTAAAAATCTAATATCTTCCAACTTCCAAAATCCTTCTGTGAACAATCCGAAATCATCCCGAGGCCCCCGAGATCTCAACCAATAGTGCCAACACATCCTAAAACCTCATTCCAACTTGTTCCAATCATGAAAATGCCTCAAACAATACCAAATCCGCCAATTCGCATCGAATTCATGCCTAACTTTTCAAAAAAATCCCTAAACACACTTTTGATTAAAACCCATACAAACCACGTATAAATGACCTGAAAATTTTGCATACACATCCCAAATTACCTAACGAAGCTAAATAAACTCTCGGAATTACATTCCGACCCCCGGATCAAAATCTCACCAATCAACCGGAGATCGCCAAAATACTAACTTCGCCAATTCAAGGCTAGTTCTACACTGGACCTCCAAAACCACTTCCGATCACACTCCTAAGTCACAAAATCACCTCCTGAAGCTAACCGAAGCATCAAAATTCACATCCGAGTCCTCTAACTTATAAGTCAATGTTCGGTTGACTTTTCCAACTTAAGCCTTCTTGAAAGAGACTAAATATCTCATTTCCTACCAAAACCTCTCCAAAACAATTTGACCACACATGACACAGATAACCAAGCATAAGGAAGCTGAAAATAGGGGAAATGGGGCGGTAACCCATGAGACAACTAGTCGGGTCATTACATCATCCCCAACTTAAACAAATGCTCGTCCTCGAGCGAGTCAAGAAACATACCTGAAGCCTTAAATAAGTGAGGATATCTGCTCCGCATCTCCCGCTCGGTCTCCCAGGTAGCTTCTTCCATGGGCCAACCTCTCCACTGAACTTTCACTCAAGCTATATCCTTTGACCTCAACTTTCAAACCTAACGACCCAAAATAGCCATTGGCTCCACATCATAGGTCAAATTATCATCCAATTGAACCATGTTGAAGTCCAAACCATGGGACGGGTCCCTAACATACCTCCGGAGCATAGAAACATTAAATACCAGATGCACGCCTAACAAGCGGGGTGGCAAAGCAAGTATATAAGCCACTTCCACATCCTCCTAAGTACCTCAAAAGGTCTAATGAACCGCGGACTCAATTTTCCTTTCTTCCCAAATCTCATAACACCCTTCATGGGCGAAACCTTCAGCAAGACCTTCTCACTAACCAAGTAGGACATATCTCGAACCTTTCGGTCCGTATAACTCTTCTGACGCGACTACGATGTATGAAGCCTTTCCTGAATCACCTTTACTTTCTCTAAAGAATCCTGAACCAAATCATTCTCCAATAGCCTAGCCTCAACGTGCTCGAACCAACCAATTGGAGATCTACACTGTCTCCCATTTAAAGCCTCATACGGTGCCATTTGAATGCTGGACTGATAGTTTTTATTGTAGCAAAACTCTGCAATTGACAAAAACTCATCCCAAGAACCTCCAAAATCAATAACACAGGCACGTAACATCTCATCCAATATTTAAATAGTACGCTCGAACTGTCCGTCCATTTGAGAATGAAACGTTGTGCTCAACTCCACCTAAGTACCCAACTCTCGCTGAAAAGTCCTCCAAAATTGAAAAGTAAACTGAGTGCCTCTATCTGAAATAATAGACACTGGAACACTGTGAAATTGCATAATTTCTCGGATAAAGATCCTTGCTATCTGCTCCGAAAAATAGGTTTGTACATACCGGAATGAAGTGCGCGAACTTGGTCAGCCAGTCCACAATGACCCAAATAGCATCGAACTTCTTCAAAGTCCGAGGAAGACCACTCACAAAATCCATAGTGACTCTTCCCCACTTCCACTCGAGAATAATCATCTGCTGAAGCAAGCCACCTAGTCTCTAATTCTCATTACATGCTGACAATTGAGATACCGAGCCACAAATCCCTCAATATCTTTCTTCATTCTTCTCCACCAATAGTGTAGACTCAAATTCTAATACATCTACGCGGGACCTGGATAAATAAAATACTATGAGCTATTGGCCTCCTCCAGAATCAACTCTCTAAGACCATCCAAATTAGGCACACAGATTTGGCCCTGCATCTGCAACACTCCATCATCACTGATGGCCACATCTCTGGCATTATCATGCTGAACTCTGTCCTTAATGACAATTAAATGCGGATCATCATACTAGCACTCTCTAATACGGTCATATAAGAAAGACCGAAAAACCACACAAGCAACACTCGACTGGGTTCCAAAATATCTGATCTCACAACGGTTAGCCAAGGCTTGAACATCAACTCCAAAGAGTCTCTCCCCAATTGGAAAATGTACGCCAAACTCTCTATACTCACTGCCTTTTGACTCAAAGAATTGTCCACTACATTAGCCTTTCCCGGATGGTACAGAATAGTGATATCATAATCCTTAAGAAAATCTAGCCACCTTCGCTGCCTCAAATTAAGATCCTTTTGCTTGAACAAATGCCGAAGACTACGATGATCAGTGAATACCGCACAAGATATGCCATACAAATAGTGCCTCCAAATCTTTAATATATAAACTATGGCAGCCAACTCCAAATCGTGAATTGGGTAGTTCTTCTCATGGGTCTTTAACTAGCGAGAAGCATAAGAAATAACTCTACCCTCCTACATTAACACATAACCAATCCCAACTCTCAAAGCATCACAATATACAGTATATGAACCTGAAGCTGATGGTAAGACCAACACTAGAGTTATGGTTAAAGCTGTCTTGAGCTTCTGAAATCTCTCCTCACACTCGTCCGACCATACAAATGGTGCACCCTTCTAAGTCAACTTGGTCAAGGGAGATGCAATGGATGAAAATCCTTGAACAAACCGGCGATAATAGCCTGCCAACCTAAGAAAGCTACGAATCTATGTGGCTGAGAATGGTCTAGGCCAACTCTGAACTGCATTCTTTAGATCAACCTAAATACCCTCGGTGGACACCACGTGCCCCAAGAAATCCACGAAACTGAGCCAAAACTCACACTTAGACAATTCTGCATAAAGCTTCTCCTCTCTCAATCTCTGCAACACAACTCTCAAATGCTCCGCGTGCTCCTCCTGACTATGCGAATACACCAGAATATCATCAATGAAGAATATAACAAATGAATCGAGATAAGTTTGAAACACACTATTCATTAGATACATAAACATTGTTGGGGCATTTTAATGCCCAAAAGACATAACAAGGAACTTATAATGACCGTATCTGGTCCTTAAAGCTGTCTTAAGTATGTCTGAATCCCTGATCTTCAACTGGTGATAGCCTGAACAAAGATCAATCTTGGAAAACACACTCGCTCCCTGAAGCTAATCAAATTAATCATCAATACGAGGCAAATGATACTTTTTTTTCACTGTTACTTTATTTAATTGCCTGTAATCAATGCATATTCTTATTGTGCCATCTTTCTTCTTCAAAAATAAGACTAGTTCCCCCCAAGGTGACATACTAGGCCGAATGAACCCATTTTCTAGGAGTTCCTGACGTTGTTCTTTCAATTCCTTCAACTCCACTGGTGCCATGGTGGAATAGAAATGGGCTGAGTTCTTGGCACTAAGTCGATACCAAAATCAATATTTCTATCCGGTGGCATGCTCGGCAGGTCTGCAAGAAATACATCAAGAAAGTCCCTCACAACTGGAACATAATCAATACTAGGAGCCTTAGCTCCAATATCCCTCACAAATGATAGATACGAAAGACAACCTTTCCCAACCATACACTAGGATTTCAGTAAAGAAATCACTCTTCTGGGAAAATAATCAGTCATACCACGCTAGTCGATCCATGGTACACTCGGCACAGCCAAAATAATTGTCTTAGCATGGCAGTCTAGAATACAATGACACAGAGATAACCAATTCATGCCCAAAATAACATCAAAGTCCACCATGCTCAATAGCAATAGATCAACTCGTGTCTTCAGACCCCGAATGTCACAACACATGACCGACCACAACAATAGTATCGCCCACCAGGATAGATACATGAACATGTAAAGAAAGAAACTCCCGGTGTATACCCAAATAATGAGAAACATATAAGGACACATAAAAATAGGTGGAACCGAGATCGAATAATAATGAGGCATCTCTGTGATAGACTGGAACAATACTTGTAATGATAGCATCCTAAGCAATAACATCTATCCTTTCTGGAATACCATAGAAACGAGCCTAGCCACCGCCTGATCGACCTCCCCCTTTAGGATGACCCCTGGATGCCTGACCTCCACCCTTAGCTGACTGAGCGAGTGGTGAAGTAACTGGAGCAGAAGTTGAGGGCTGACCCTTCTACTGGGATGAACTAGCAACACAACGAGGACACTGCCTCCATATATGCCCAAACTCTATGCACTCAAAATAACTCCCATGTGCTGGAGAAGGGGACTCATGGAAACAACCAGAGTGACTAGTTGATATGCTCAACATAGAAGAACCGTGAGCTGACGAAGCACAAGACGTAGTCTGGGTTGGAAGGGCGCTAAGTGAAGGCTGACCCTATTGAGAACCATGATGAACACAACCTAAAGATCCCCCGCTATACTCTAGATGGGCCGACTGAGCAGGCCTGAAAGAATGACCTCTACCATGCTGGAACTAGCCCCTTGAAGGAGCACCAATGTAACTACCTGGACCTTGAGGCCTTTTAGCCTCCCTCTCCTCTCTATCCTGACGGCGATCCGTCTCAACCTCACGAGCGATATCTGCCACCTCCTCAAATTAAATACCCAATACTCTCCCTCTAGTCATCAGAATATGGAGATAATAATCAAGGCGATCCACAAACCTCTTGATCCTCTCACGATCTGTCAGGACTACCCACCCGGCATGACGAGCCAACTCAGAATACCTTACATCATACTGCGATACAGTCATATCTCCCTGCTTCAGCCACTCAAACTTCCTACGCAGCTTCTCCCTGCGGGAGTGCGATACATACTTCTCTAAGAAGAGAGTGGATAAATCCTTCCAAGTAAGGGGTGTTGCACATAATATCTATAAAAAAAATACATACCAAGACTATGACAAGTCCGGAGAAGGAATCTCACCAATCACTGCTGAACTAGACAGCCTACTGTGGTGGGAGAGCTACACCTGCCTGTCTATCAGGACCTGCAGCACGATATGCGGTGTCCACAAATAAAAGGACGTCAATATGAATAAAGTACTGAGTATTTAAGACAAGGAACCATAAATATGAACAGTATTGTAAGTAGGGATGGAGAATATACAAGTTGTAACATCTGAGTACCTCTGAGGGCTATTGACATGAAATGCATGATACATATGTATAAATACATAAACTTTAAAACATGCGCCTATGTGGGAATCGTCATCATCATATCGTACCCCGCCATAATAGGCTCGATAAAAATGTACTCGGCCATCATAAGGATTGGTTGAATTGTATGAGGCCACGTGTAGCTCGTTAAAACCCAATTGATCAGTGGTTGCACAATAGGTGCCGTACCCGGCCGACTATAGCGTGGCTCGTTTGAGTAAAATAGATATATATATATATATATATAATGCATGCTCGACTTATTGGAAACAAGTTCTAGACCTTTCTGAGTAACGTGAGGTCGGTATCCTCTGTACACATGATTAGGACTAACTCTTCACTATGAACATTATAAGAATCAGGAAGTACCAAAAACATTGATAACATAAGAATAAGAGAAGCAACATCAACATCAATCGTTCCGTAAGAGAGGAAACAATATAAATACTGCTAGCTTCTATGAGTAGAGTATCTTTGGAAGCTCGTTTATTTCCTTATGTACGATAGGAGTCGTGCAAAAGAAGGAAAGGGATAGCCTCACATACCTTGTATATACTGCCCCGTTCTCAAGCTATGCAATTGTCACAACTCCTTAGTCTACAATAAGAGAAACGATACTATCGTTATCATTTAAGCGTCATAACTATTATGTATCGACAATAACCTATTTTACGATGAAATGGACAGAACCTCCCCTATATATATGACTTCACACAATTCCAAAAATTCACCAAACAGCCCAAACAATATCAATAATAATCATATTGAGCCTCCCAAAATAGTCCACGCACAACCTAATCAATTCCTACATACGACAACCACCGTAGTCGTGTCAATAACCCAGAAATATTATGAAGAACTACCAGCCCACAACCCAACATCTACGGTTTTTCTCCACACCCTTCCTCCTCCAAAACTCTACAAAATAATAGTAAAACACGCAGCCCAATAGCAACACAAAACAGTCCACAAAACAGCCCACTACAAGTGAATAACTCAAACGCGCTGCTTCCGATCACCATCCCGTGGGTTCTTACATGTATAGAACGAATTACCATGAGTTAACAGAAGAAAAAATGTATGGAATAGAGCAGTAAACTTACCGTACTCGTTGGATAACGCAGACCTTCCCTTGGTTCTTCAATCTCTTGATTTTACCCTCAATTAGAACTTGAAAGAGATCGAAAATTGATTAGGGTTTGAGTGGGATTTTTGGGATGAGGTTTGTGATTATTTGTGAGATATATTGAGTGTTATATTCTAGGAGATAACCCTTTAAATGGGATCAATGGCCGACACAAAATTTCATTTTTTTGGGCTATCATTTAACCAAGTAGGTGACACACCTACTTCTCACTTAGCAGCTTGTGCAGTCTCACAAAAATGCCCATATCTCTCTACTCTGATGTCGTATTGATAAACGGTTTAATGAGTTGGAAACTATACTCATAGAAATTTGGTGGGTAGATCACCCCGTAATTCCAAGTAATTGGGATAAAAGCTTAGTGATATTTGACCTAAAGTTTAAGTAAAACTATGAACCTAAGTTGCGACAACTTTTGTTGACTTTTGTTTCATAACTCGTTTGACTTCAAGACTATGAAAAGGATATTATATGATTCATATACCTTAAAATAAAACCTTTTGAGAGTATTAAGAACCCCTAGGTTTACCCAAGAATACAAATTACAACAACCTTGATTTGTTTAACTTCTAATATTTGTTAATCACCTTTATACACCCTTGTATCACTTAAGATCAATAAGATTAACTTCCTATCATCTTAAAGATAATCTATTCATGGATTTACATTGACTACCTTATGGCATGAACTAACATACGTGAATATGGGTTGTAACATTAATAGTACTAAATAGCAGAAAGTATAAATTAAAATGCGGAAATCCAACCCAACACAGCCCTAACCGGGGTGTCACAAGTCATGAACAACTAATGAATCTTTATACAAGTCTACTAATTACGAAATCCGACAAAATAGTTTGACTAACAGGGAAATGATAAGATAAGAAAGGTATGGGGGCTGAGGACAACAACAACTACCTCGTAATCTCCGAATTACCACTTGGACTGGAAGGACCAGCTCTCAGGAGAGGAAATATGCTATGCTAGAATCTGTACACACGGTGTAGGGAGTAATGTGAGTAAAATGACCCAGTGAGTAATAAATATAAATATTGGGTGAAAGTAAGAAAATACGTAAAAACACAAACATTCTATACAGAAGCAGTAAAATCACTTAAAACCGTAAATTAGGGAAATATGAGGCAAAATATCTTTTAAAACAAGTAAAACAGGTAATTTGACAGTAAATAACAAGTAGAAATCCACTCCACGTGCACAATATCAATCACTTAGTATAGTATCACCTCTCGGGCTCACTCTCAGAACAATATCAGCCCCTCGGGAATAATATCAATCACTTAGTATAGTATCAGCCCCTCGGATTCACTCTCAGAATAGTATCAACCCCTCGGGCTACCTCACAATCACTTATATCATCCCGTCAGGTTCAGAATAATATCGATCACTCAGAACAATTGGTACCCACGCTCACTGTGGGTGTGAAGACTTTGGAGGAGCCCCTTGCGGCCCATGCGCTATATAAATCCATCTTGTGGCATTATCACTCGACACTTAGTCTCACATCACTCGACCTCACATCACTCAGGCCACCGCATGGCATATAAAGTATCTCAGGCCCTCGACCTCATATCACTCAGCAAATCCTCACATATGGCCCTCGGCCTCACTCAATCCGAAAATCATTACAAGCCCCCCCCCCCCCCAAGCATTTATAAAACAATAGCTCTCCGCCAAAATATCATTTAGAAATATCATTTAAGTTTCAAATATGTATAAAAGTGGGCGAGTTTGTAAAAAATAAATATCAACAAGACTGAGTTCAAATATAAAAGAATAAGGAAATAGTGATAAAAATCCCCGAAGGGTTCAATTAATTGGCACGAAGCCCAAATATGGCAATCAACCCAAATCATGATGATAACAAATAAGTTTCAGTTAAATATGCGGCAAAATCATCAATCGAGACAGACCAAATTACCATCCCCAGTAGTAAAAGACCCGCGCTCATCAGCCAGCACGTGTATCTCCTTAATATAGCACTACGATGTGCAATTTGGGGTTTCAAACCCTCACGACAACATTTATACTACTCACCTCAAACCTGCTATTTCTTTAACCTGCGATGCCTTTGCCCCTCGAATTGGCCTCCATGTGCATCGAATCTATCCAAAATTAGAAGGAATATGTTATAATATGTAATGGCAACAAAGCCCTAGTCAAAACAATCGAAAAATACCAAAATTCTCAAAATTAGAAAAAAGTAGATCCCGGGGCCCACATCTCAAAACATAGAAATCTTTACATCAGTGGTTTCCTTGTCTCCCCACGAGTCTAACCATACAAAAATTATCCAAATCCCATCACATTTCGATGCTCAAATTTGTGATTCTATCCAAGAGGGTTTTCTAAACTTTTCCAACAATATTCACGGATTAAATGCTAAAACTAGTAATACATTTAATTTATCCAACCAAAATTAAGTTAAGAACACTTACCCCATTGTTCTCTCCGAAAATATCTCAAAAACTTTTCTTATCCGAGCTCTAAATCAAAAATGGAGTCCCATTTTTAGAGCTTAACATTTCTTCCTATGTGGTACCACATCTATGGTTCCTAAATCGCAAATGCAAAATTACTAGAAGCAGCAAAAATCTGATATCTTCAAATTTCTAAAATCCTTCCGTCAACTATCCGAAATCATCCCGAGGCCCTCGGGAACTCAACCAAAATTCCAATACATCCTAAAACCTCATTTCAACTTGTTCCAATAATCAAAACGTCTCAAACAACACCAAATCCACCAATTCGCATCGAATTGAAGCCTAACTTTTCTAAAAATATTCCAAAACACGCTTTTGATCAAAACCAAACCAACCCACGTCCGAATGACCTGAAATTTTGCACACATATCCCAAATCATCTAAAGAAGCTACAAAAACTCTCATAATTTTATTTCCACCCCCGGATCAAACTTTTCACCTATCAATTGGAGATAGCCAAAATACTAACTTCGCAAATTCAAACCTAATTCTATACCGGAACTCTAAAACAACTTCCAATCACATTCCTTAGTCACAAGTCACCTCCCAAGGCTAACCGAACTATCAAAATTCACATCCAAGCCCTCTAACTTATAAGTCAATGACCGGTTGAGTTTTCTAACTTAAGCCTTTTTACAAGAGACTAAGTATCTCATTTCCTACCAAAACCTCTCCAAACCAACTCGACCACACATGACGCGGATAATGAAGCATAAGGAAGTGGAAAATATGGAAAATAGGGTGGTAACCCATAAGACGACGGGTCGAGTCATCACAGATGCCTTAGTTAATGAGTTACCAAAGTAAAAGTGCTAAAACATCACAGAGTCATCACAGATTCCTTGTAATAAACAAAGATTACTATCATCAAAATAGTTTTTAAAAAGAGAGCAACCATGTAAAAATCTCTAAACAATATATCAATCACACTGATTCTCAAAGTGAAGAATCCTTCCTGCATGAAGCAGTATCGACCAATATTATGTTGCACTATTATATACAAAATTATTTCAAAGATGATCACAAGCAGGTTGCAACAAATGATGGACTCCTTAATAGATATGAGTCAAACAAAATTTGTACCATGCAGAGTGTTGAATGATAATATACTACTGGGGCATGAGCTTGTAAAAAGATGTGGAAGGAAAGGTATCTCACCTAGATGTATGGTTAAAACTGATATGCATAAAGCCTATAATTCTTTAGAGTGGAAGTTTCTTGAACATGTACTAACAGAACTGAATTTCCTAGAGAAATTTGTTTCGTGGATCATGACATATGTCACTACTGTGTCCTATTATATTTTTTTAAATGGCAAGCCAACAACCCCTTTCAATGCCAAAAGAGGAGTAAGACAAATGAGTCCACTGTCACCTTATCCATTTGCTCTGGCCATGAAATGCTTGACCAGAATCTTGAACACTTTGAAGGACATGCCTGATTTTAACTATCATTCCTGATGTGAGAAGTTGAACATAGTGCAAGTGAGTTTTGCAGATGATTTGTTGCTATTTTGTAGAGGTGATGCTCTATTCGGATGCTCTATGAGTGTTTTCAACACTTTTCCAGCTCCTCAGGACTGATTTCAAATCAAGACAAGAATTGTATCTACTTTAAAGGGGTACCAGTACAAGTACAATAGCAGATTATACATTGCCTATTCTTCTCATCAGACACACTACTATTTAGATAATCGGGGGTTCCATAAAGCATAAAAAGATTATTTGTAGGCC
>JASVEL010007536.1:0-44387 GCA_032618575.1 Nicotiana noctiflora
GTGTCATTGATTTTGGAGGCTTGTGGGACCAATTTCTCCCATTAGCGGAGTTCGCCTACAACAACAACTTCCAGTCTAGCATTCAGATGGCCCCGTATGAGGCGTTGTATGGTAGGCGATGTTGGTCTCCAGTCGGATGGTTTGAGCCGGAAGAGGCTCGGTTGTTAGGTACAGACTTAGTTCTGGAGGCCTTGGACAAGGTCAAGACTATCTAGGATAGATTGCTTTCAGCCCAGTCCAGACAGAAGACTTATGCGAATCGTAAGGTTCGAGATGTGGATTTTATGGTTGGTAAGCGGGTATTGCTCCAGGTATCGCCTATGAAGGGCGTGATGAGGTTCGAAAAGAAGGGCAAGCTCAGCCCTAGGTATATTGGTCGATTTGAGATTTTGGACCGAGTGGGAGAGGTGGCTTACAGACTAGCTCTACCACCTAGCTTATCAGCCGTGCATCCGGTTTTTCATGTATCTATGCTTCGGAGGTACCACGACGATCCCACACATGTGTTAGACTTCAGTACTGTCCAATTGGACAATGATTTATCCTATGAGGAAGAGTCGGTAGCTATTCTAGACCGGCAGGTTCGACAGTTGAGGTCAAAGAGTTTTCCATCCGTGCGTGTTCAATGGAGAGGTCAGCCTCCTGAGGCATCAACCTAGGAGTCTGAGTCTGATATGCGGAGCCGTTACCCACATTTGTTCCCCGACTCAGGTACTTCCTTCTCTTGTCCGTTCGAGGACGAACGGTGGTTTTAGAGGTGGAGGATGTGATGACCCAAAGGGTCATCACATATTTTCCTCACTTGTTTCGTGCTTCCAAGGCCTTGAAAACCTCATTTTATATTTCCTCGATTTACGTGCATAGTCCGGGCATGTAGCCGGAAAGATTTTGTGCTAGAATATGTGAATTCTATTAAACATTTAAAGAAAAGTGATATTAATATTGATATAGTTGACTTCGGTCAACATTTTTGGTAAACGGACCCATACCCGAGATCGGACGCTTCCAGAAGGTCCGTAGGAAAATATGGGATTCGGGCATGTGTCCGAAGTTGAATTCTGAGGCCTAGAGCCCAAGATATGAATTTTTCTGTTAAATTATTTTTGCTGTAATTATTAAAGGAAAATGAATTAAATGACCATGGTATCGGGCTCGTATTTCGGTTCCGACGCCCGGTACAAGTCTTAAATATTATATATGTGCTTTCTGCAAAGTTTGGTGACATTTGGATGTCATTTGATATGTTTTGGACCTTGAGTTCCAAGTTACAAAGTTTTGAAAACCAAAAGTATGAAAATCATGAACTTGAGGCTTGATTTGATGAAAATGATGTTATATTGGCGATTTGGTCGCACAAGCAAGTTTGTAATATGTTTTTGAAGTTGTGTGCATGTTTGGTTTGGAGCCCGAGGGCTCGAGTAAAGATTGATAGGCCGTTGGAGCAGATTTTGAAAAATAACACAACTGGTGTTTTTACCCACCTGGTATCTTTGCAATTGCGAAGAATTTCTCGCAATTGCGAGAAGACTCAGCCTTGTCCTTGGTTCACAAATGCGAACAAATCTTCGCAAATGCGAAGATGGCAGGAAAATGCCCAGGATCGCAAATGCGAGAAGAATATCGCAAATGCGATGAACCCAAAAATCACCCTAAGCTCGCAAATGCGAAGGAAGTCTCGCAAATGCGAGGATGGCAGGCCTGGGCCAGAGTTCGCAAATGCGAACATTTTCTCGCAAATGCGAGGGAAACAGTGCCAAACCTACTATGTTCGCAATTGCGAACAAACGTTCGCCATTCCCATAACCGCAGTTGTGCAATCTGATACTTAAACAAATTTTACACCTCTTTTATTCATTCTTTCAAAACCCAACACACCACACAAGATTCTCCAAGAGCAAAATCACTCCAAAACACTTGTAAGTCACTTTACTTAATTCTTTCAATTTCTAACATCATTAAACATGTTTTTCAAGAGAAATCAAAGGTTTTCATGGTAGAAATTCTTGTTTTGGGGTAGAACCTAGGTTTTTCATGAATTGGGGAATTGGACATCGATTGGAGGTCCGATTTTGGAACAAATCATATATTTGAACTCATGAGGGAATGGGAAATCGGATTTTGGTCCGAACCCCGAGTTCCGACCACGTGGGACCAGGGGCATTTTGGGACATTTTGGGGTAAACTTTGAGAAAACCATTTTTAAGCATCCAAACCAAGTTACATAGTATTTATTAATGTAATTGAATCAATTCTGATTAGTTTCGAGAAAGTTGAAAGCTGAAATTCGAGGTAGAGCTATAGTTGAAGGATAATTTGAACTTCAAGACTTAGAGGTAAGTGTTTGATCTATCCTAGTTTGAGGGAATATGATTAATGTGCTAATTGCTATGTGATCGAGTGCGGTGTATGGGCTGTGGTGACGAGCATCCATACACTGGCGTCTAGCATTACCGTGAGTCTTTTGTTGATATCCATTGTGGGGTGTTTTTAAGATATAATCTTGAACCCTTGCCGGGTTGTGAAATTGATCACTGTTTTCCCCTGCCGGTACTTTATTGTGAAGTTGATTATTGTTTCCCTTGCCAGGAACTTATTGTGATGATTATTGTGTCCTTTGCCTGGACGGCTCATGATTATTTTTTTTCATTCTGTTGCCCTTAACTATGATTGTTATTTGGGTGAGGAAGGGTGATAATGCACGAAGGGTGATGCCGTGCATTGTTTTAATGATTATGCACGAAGGATCATGCCGTGCCTTATATTATTGATTATGCACGAAGGGTAATGCCGTGCCTTATTTTATTGATTATGCACAAAGGGTAATGTCGTGCCTTATTTTATTGATTATGCATGAAGGGTAATGTCGTGCCTTATTTTATTGATTATGCACGAAGGGTAATGTCGTGCCTTGTGATATTGATATGCATGAAGGAACATTTCGTGCCATTGTTATTTGAACCATGCACGAAGGATCATGCCATGCCATGGATGTGAGGATGAGAGTAAAAGCATGAAGGGTGATGCCGTGCAACTATTTGATATTCCTTGTTTTGATACTAACTGTTTTCGTTATACTTTGATTTTCTTTACTGATTTAATAGATGTTGCTGATTGTGTTTCCCCTATTATGATACTTCTTGTTTAATTTGTTACTTCGTATTCCTGTTATCTTGCGGTGTGTATATATATATAGAATTGTATAGGTTTATGTGAGTGTCTGGTCCTATGCTTGTCACTACTTCTCCGGGATAGGCCAGGCACTTACCAGCACATGGGGTCGGATTGTGTCGATACTGCACTTCTGTGCATTTTTGCACAGGTCCAGGTTTCGAGCAGGAGCAGCAGCAGCAGTAGAGTATTCGTGGGAGTTGAGCATTTCGAGACTGAGGTAGCTTGCAAGCGTCCGCAGGCCCGGCGTCTCTTCTATTTTACCTATGTTATTTGTTGTGGTCTCATTGTTCCGAGACAGATAGATATTTATTATTTTCTTTCAGACCATTATGTGTAATATTATTTCGTAGCTCATGAGTTGGTGATTCCACGTCTTTGGTAGAGGATTTTATCAGTATTTTACTCTATTATTATTCATCTTTACTTGGAAAGACTTCCACATTCATTAAATTGAGTAATTATTTCTCTTGTTATTAAGTATGAGTATAAAAATGATGATATGAACATGATAATGCCGAATGAATTGGCTTGCCTAGCTATCATGCGTAGGCGCCATCACGATCCCGATGATGGGGGAAATCTGGGTTGTGACACGAATGGGGCATGATGTAGAATGCCTTGTTCGGACGACCGTGAATATACTGCATGAGAGCAGTGCCATCTACCCTCCACCAAATGATGAAATTCTCGACAAAGGATGGGATTAAAACCGTCTACGGGGAACAACATGAAGTGAGGGAAATGTTTGCGGTGCACTATGTGGCACCAATACCAATACCTCCACTCGCAAAAGAGCCTAAGTTTAATGAAACTACATCTTCGGTTATGCCCGATTAAACAAAGCATAGGATTGTACGCGTCCTCATCACAAGCAACTGGGACATATCAGACCTCAAAATATCGCTGGTACATCCCACACTAAGGTATAAACATCTCCCATTTCATTTTATATTTCATACTAACAATTGACGCCCCCATTTTTTCCAAAGAAGGAGAAAATAGGGTTTTAGGACATAATGGACAAAACAACTCTCATTTCCCTTTTGAGGAATTTAGGTTATGGAATTTGAAGAGTCGCCACCTAATGATTATAGTGCATTAGGATACTTTAAAGAAATGAAGAAGATTTGAAAGAAAAAACCAGAGTTCAGGTAATGGCTTGAGATTATCTCGAGAGGAAGGTGTTAGGCACCCCTCAAGATCCACTAGTGTGGTTCCCGGTCTTGCGTAGTTGTTAATTTAAGAATAATATGAGTAGACAAACAAGATTTACACGTAGGGATACAAATAAGTTGAAAGTTTTGAAAAGAGAGAAAAGACGTAAGTGCTTTTGGAAAGAAAACATAAAATTTTATAGGAAAAACAGCATGCCATATAAATAAGAGGGAGAGGGTCTTGGGTTTAAATATGATATGGATCACATTGGTGCAATATCCAGCAAGTCACACCCGTACGAGATATTAGCTCACCATTGTCATCATCTCCATATTCTACCCTTCCACCCCACTATGGTATTTAAGCGCGTTTAGTATCGTTTACTTATTGCATGTTAATACCCATCCCAACCTATTAGTATCGGGGTATTAGGACTTCTAATCCTTAATGGGGAAGAAAGGGATGGGGCTTTGCATGGAGTTTAAAGGTAAAAATGCTAAGGCGCCAATCAAAACAAATATCATATAAAAGGGATAAACAAACATACAAGGTTGCACATGAAACCCCTTAAGCCACACAACAATTAGTTTAGCATGACTTGCAATTACTGATTTTGTCTTTAAAAATTAACACTGATAATGGACAGATTAGCTTAACACATAGAATTGGATAAAACGTCTGCATTAGGCAAGCCGGATCCAATTGTTAGAAATTGAGGTACTTTTAAATAGATTATTTGACTAAGAACCTAATGAAGAGGAGTTTGAACAACATTTCTAAAATTACACAAGTTCAGAGATGGCTTTGAAAATCAGCAAAAACTTTTAAGTAAAAATATTGTAGAGTTATAAAGAAGAGTTCAGAAAGAGAAAAGACTTTGAAGGTAAGGATGAGTTAAAGACTCTTTTGAAATTGTAGTTTCATGAGATGAATAAAAATTCAGGCAGAAAGTTGAAAACTATTTCAGAAGTTGCAATTCTAGAAAATTTAAGAGTATTACAAACCGGTAAGAGTTCGAAATAAACAAGTTTGTAAAGGGTTTTATTGAAAAAGCTGAAGTTAATCACCGGGTTATTGCATACACAGATTGGAACGATTTTGAAAACCCTATAGGCAGGATATTTATACCATGATTTTTTAAGACTTATTACTATTATTAAACTAGCACGAAATGAGTATTTGATTATCCTACAGTTTGCCTAGCGTTTATACAATTCATATAGGCATTCTTTCTATATGCAATTAATTTTTGGTCATTAGGTCCTACAGGCATGTTTTTAATAATTGAGCAAGATTGAACTTTAAATCTTATAGACATGATTTATAAATGATTGGACTATGAAATATTAGAACCTATTGACATGGTATCTAGGTGATTTAAAATGTTGAAACTATAGACATGGTATCTAGGTGACTGAATTATAACATTAGATTCTATAGGCGTGGTATCTACTCTTAAGTACATGCAATAAAGTAAACCCCTCCCACACCCTTTACTAATATTTTCCCGAGTTTCATTTTACAAAATTATACGCCCGTTCCGATCCTTGCCTACTAAACAGTTGCACCGTCCGGTCTGAATTCAGGCACGGCCCGCCCGTCTGTATCACATCCTACAGCTAGATCCGACCAGCTTAATTCAATCTTGATATCCAATAACATATGTTTCACCAAATCTGGATTCCAGGTTCCAAGGCCTCCTCTTAGAGTGCTTCAAAGTTCCAAAGGTTTTCAGGAAACCCAGGCAATGCTTACACCCTAGAGATTAGATTGAGTAGTGCAATGTGTGGAATTACAGCTCTTAGGTATCTAAGTTCAGAAGGAGCTCCAAGGTCCCTAAGCATGGCTTACCTTGGGGGGGGGGAGGGGGTAGGACTTAAAGAACTAAGAATAAGTGTAAATTGAGGGTATTAGAGGAAAGGTTAAAGCAAATGATGGTCATGCCCATCCATGAGTGGGGCTGGCACACCCCTGACCCTTTACTTGGTTTAAACAGATAAAGAGCAGACTTTAGAAGTCAGACATGGCCTGAATGGTGATTAGGACACCACTAGACTTGAGTCATGCTCAACACAGAACGGGGATTAAGGGAATGTGACTGACTTGAGTACAAGTTTAGGGCAACCTGGTTCTAAACTAGGGATGGCAATAGAGTGCCACCCTAGTCTAAAACAATACTCACACACAAAGGGGTTAGGGGAAGGGATCGATCAGGAAGCATTTGTACCAGCAAATAGAATTTAATCATGGGAATATGGGGTAGGTATGTGCAGGAAAGTATTAGTACAAGCCTAACAGAATCCAAACATGGTAATATGGGGAAGGGATGTGGCATGTTGAAATTTAACTACATTATGTAATAAAGTTGAACATAAACAGGCATATGGAAAACATGCAGTCCGGAGATGGTATTTAAATCATGGACGTACCAGTTGCAAATTCAAACAGTAAAGCAAGTAGGGCGGGTGGAGTCCTATAGTTTAGCCTTGGCTTCACCCAAGCAGCAGAACAAGTTGCAGAGAAGAAAAGAGAAGAAAGAGTTTTTGTGTGTGTGAACTGATAATTGTTCTTGTGTTTAAAGAAGAAGAGTAGGGTATTTATAGTTTGAAAGAAGGCAGGGAATAAGGCAAGGAAATAACTCTTTATCAATCATAACCAATCAGGATAGGGGAACCCCTTTAATCAAGGAGTTCGAACTAGAATAATAAGGGCAGAGTTTTATTTAAGGAAAGAAAATCAAGTATCCCGTTATGAAATAAAGGGTAAATACATAAGAGAAATTTTAAAAATACTCGGTTTAGGTAAATAAGGTAACAATAAAATCAATAATCATATAGTAAATCAAGGAATTCAAGATTTGAACTTAATAATGAATTAAGTCAGAAAATAGGTCAAAATTAGTCAAGAAAAAAAATCAAATAAGCTTACATAATGGAGGTCTGAAATCAATCCTCAAAATTAGGGTTGTTTTTCAAAGAGAAAGGTCTGACTATAAAGAGTGCCTAACTTTAAACATACGAGGCAAGAATTACACAATCAGAATGGTCATGCAATCATAAATAGAAGAACATAGTCATAAGAGAAACCAGAAAATCTTGCAAAGCTTAGCAAGAGTTAGAAAACATTAGACGAGCTTTTATAAATTAGGGCTTTTGAAATCAAATAGGAAGCAAAACAATCACACACATGTAGTTTGAAAAACCCCCAAAATCTAGGATTTCTTCCACAGATTTAAGTTAAAAGACGAAAGCATAGAGAATCAGGCAAAGAAATCCAGGACAATTCAAAGGACCAAACATTTCATGGAAGACTTAAGGAAAGAAAAATATAGCAAAGAAATTACTCGGAAACCCTAGGAAGAAAAATACAGTAAATAAAATATGTGGAAATCGAAATGAAAATACTGAAGAGTTACATCAAAGTAGATATAATGTAAGAAATCACAGTAGAACAAGTAAAAGTCAAGGAAACCCTAGGTTTTGAGAAGATGAACAAGTTTGAAGACAAAAGTCGATAAAATGTGGAAACATTTGAAATATTAGAAAAATGACATAGATCTAAAGTAGATTTAGAGAGAAACAATGACGAAAAACCTTGGAACTTAGGGTTTCAGAGAAAACCCTAGAAAAATGAGAAAGGCCTGGAACGGGATGGTTCTGAGTCGGAGATGGACTCACAAGGCTGGGACTTGCCGGAGATGAGTCGAAGATGGCCATAGAACCTAGATCGGGGGACCTCTGAGCCAAGGTCTTCATGGTCAGGCCTTGGATCTACGTATAGAGGGAGTATAAAGGCGAGTGGGGGTGAGCATAGATTACATAGGGCCTGAGAGGCCATGGTTTCCGGTGAAATAAGGTCGGAGACCGGTGAAAAAGGGATAGGGTTTCCAAGGGATTTGAGAGAATTTGGGGATGAAGGGGATGCAATGGGCACTGTCTATGAGAAGTTATTAGGGTTTTGGGGGTTGGGTTGAATTAAAAAGGAAAGGGCAAACGTGGACCGTTGATTAAAACAATCAATGGCCACAATTTAAGAAGGGGTCCGGGCGGGTTTATTTAATTAGATCTGGGTCAGGTAAGAAATGAAATTGGGTCCCTCAATTGGGTGCAAAATTTTGGCTACAATTGAAATGGAAATGGGCCCGCTTTTAAATAGCCATTTTTTCTCTTTTTAATTAATGAAAATAGTTATAAAATGATATTAAAGAAAATTAAAAGCACAACACTAATTGATAATATATAAAAATTAATATAAAAATATCTGGAATGATTTTATAATTATAAAAATAATGTTAATTATAACATAGGCTATAATTGCAATATTGAACAATTTAGCTTAAAAATATCAATAAATTTATAAACAAATGTGCAAAAATCACCTTAATTATATATGGTGTAGATATAAGGGTGGAAAATAAATGGCTTACAAAATTGAAAATTTGGGAATAATTATTGGGGTTTTATACTATTAACATAAATAATAAATACATTCTAAAAATCTTTACAAATTAGGAAAAATACCACAACCTTTCGGATACTTATATATGCATATATGTTCTATTTCGAAAGTATTTTTAGTATAAAAATAGACAGGGAAAAATTTGGTATCAACAGCTGTCCCTCTTTATCCGAGGTGGATGAAAGAGTTGTCGGGTAAAGATAAGATGGCCAATTTTGACCGGAAATGGCGATTGTGAAAGGATTTTGACCTCACTCTTATTTCCAAGCTGCCTACATATCCCTAGTTTTACAGGAAGCATGCCATATGTAGTTCAGGAACCATTGACAGAATATGACGATGGACATTCTGGAAGACGGACGCGATAGTTAGATCTAAGAGGGTGCTTGGAATCGGATAGGTTACGGAGAACTGGAGTAGGGTCTCTACTGCCGAGACGGCCGTGAACTAGCCGGTGTACTGCAAATGGGCAGTGTGTATATATTTCTTAATTTAAACGTGATGCAAGTTCCCATTGGACCGTGAATGCTTGTTTTTGGACGGTTAGGATGATGTCCTCAGACTATGATGTCCTAGGCCATGAAGAGCATAAAAGTAATGGTTTGCAGGCCATAAAATGATGTTCTCGAGCTATGAAGATGGTGCCTCCAAACTATGACGCCTTTGAATGATTTGGCGATCTTTCAACCCATGACAAGGTGGCAATCTTTCAGCCAAATGAATGCACAGGATGGCGATCTTTCAGGCAGTGCGAGAATTTAAAGCAAGTGGCAATATGTTACGACCCAAACCTCGGTCGTGATGGCGTCCAACACAATGTTATGCAAGCCCGACCATATTATCTCTTAACCCGGCCAATTATTAATTCTAATTAATCAAGTTTAACTTAAACAGCAAGTGATCATATCAAAATGGCAAACGTAATAGTAAAAGCATACAAAATACGGTCCCAACCAAATCGTGGTGTCACGAGTATGAGCCTCTACAAAATAAACATCCTAGCACAAACAAGTCTAAGCAAGATGAAAACAACAAAAGGGTAAAGAAGGAGAAAACAGGTTCTGCGGACGCCGACAACTACCTCGTAGTCTCCGCAAAAGTAGATAAGGATCACCAACCACATCAACTCAACTACTCTCGGGCACCTGTGGATCTACACAAAAAGTGCAGGGGAGTGGGGTGAGTACATTTCAACTCAGTGAGTAATAATAATAAGCAATAACTGAAAGTAAGAACTCCTGTGCTATCACTAAACAATTCTAAGGCAACCCCCACAGGTAAGTCATCACTACAATGAGAACTCTGATCTCCAGTCCACATCCTCAACAATGTCCCACACTTACCAAACCCTCACTCGTTACCACTACGGTGTACAGTCATCTCAATACATGGAGATATATACATATGTCTATAATGTATAAGTATTTAAGTATGTATAATGATATGAATAAGTATAATGTTGCGGCGTGCAGCCCGCTCCAATACATATACCGCAGCGGCGCATAGCCCGCTCCATTTAGCGTCGACGGCGCTCACTGGGGGTGTATACAGACTTCGGAGGGGCTCCCTGGGCCCAAGCGCTATGATGTTGCGGCGTGCAGTCCGATCCAACATATATACCGCTACAGCGTGCAGCCTGATCCAATATATATATACTGTTGTCGCGTGCATCCCGATCCAATATATATACTGTTGCGACGTGCAGCCCGATCTAATATTATATACTGCTGCGGCGTGCAGCCCGATCCAATATTATATACTGCTGCGGCGTGTAGCCCGATCCAATATATATACTGCTGCGGTGTGCAGCCCGATCCAATATAATATACTGATGCGGCGTGTAGCCCGATCCAATATTATATACTGCTGCGGCGTGCAGCCTGATCCAATATATATACTGCTGCAGCGTGCAGCCCGATCCAATATTTTATACTGTTGCGGCGTGCAGCCCGATCCAATATATATACTGCTGCGGCGTGCCGCCCGATCCAATATATATATATATATATATATATATATATATATATATATATATATATATATAATGCCTCATAACGGGTCATCGACCCTGTCCCAGCAAGTATAGGATTGGCCTTTTAGGCCCACTTAGCTAAATCAGGGAATTTCCATCCTAAATAATCTATCTCTCAACAGTACACATCAAGTAATGGCCCTTAGTATGCTTTTCAGCTAGTTTTACGGCTAAGGGTTAGTTTCCAACATGATATAAGGGTCACCTAGCTCTACAGGTTCCCTAATTCTCTATAGATCGGCACAAGGCCCCATACATGGCTATTAGCCCAATTTCACAGTTATATTCTCATTATCAGTCATAATACGCAATATACTATTAGCAGGGAAGGACCAAGTCCAATTCCCCAATGATAATGTCACCACGCCCGTCACAAGACGCATGTCTCATCTCAACATAGCACTGTGAAGTGCTAGTACGGGGTTTCAAACACTTAGTACATTATTTACTATCACCACTCACCTCGAACCGGTAGAAGCCTCAGTCTGCCTTGCGCTTGCCTCGCAAATCAATCTCCTCGTATGCCAAATCTGCTCAAAATCATAGAGAATACATCAATATATGCTAATAACACACAACCCATTCGAAATAACTCAAGTTGCACCGAAACCCACGAAGTTGTCAAAACCCGACTTTTGGCGCGCTTCTCGAAAAATTATAAAAGTTACATATTCGGAACCCTCATCTCAATACGAGTCTATACATATAAGGTTTTCCAAAATAGGACTTTGTATACCCACTCAAATTGACATTTTACTAAAGCCCTGGCTTAGGCTAAATTTCCCCATAATTTAATCCAATTTCAGTAAAATATAGGGGGATTTCATGATAAAAGCGCGTAATTAAACTACAAAAATCACCTCCGATGATAACCCGATGAACTCCCAGCAATATCTCGTCCAAATCGCCCGATTCTCCTCTCAATACCGAGCCCTAATATTTTTATAACTTCTGATATTTTACCCCTTCTGTTATTTTTAACACAGGCACGATTCCCGCTCCTGCGGCTCCTGACTTGCTCCTGCGAGTCCTCTTCTGCGGACAATTGTCCGCTTCTACGGACAATTGTCCGCTTCTGCAATTCCATACCAAGCTGCCCAGTTCCGCTTCTGCGGTCCAGGTCTCGCACCTGCGAGACCGCCTAAGCGGACTGGGCTCCGCTTCTGTGAAACTCACCGGCTGGCCTACCTTCGCTCCTATGATCCTGGGCCGCTTCTGCGATCCCGCCCTTGCTCATCCTGGGCCGCTTCTGCGGAAATGCCTAAACCAGCCCAAACTCGCTTCTGCGAGATAAATTCCACCCCTACGCGTCCGCTTCTGCGGTCCCCCACCCGCAGAAGCGAAAATAACAGAAGCCCGAAAATCCAGACCTGTAAAACCTTAAAAATTCCTCCGTTTAACCTCCCGAAACCACCCCGGGTCCCCGGGACCCCAACGAAAGCCACAAACATACTCCATAGCACCATACAAAATTGCTCCAACGATAAAAACACATACTTTAACATGGAATAACATCGAATTCAAGCAATTCAAGCCTAAGTTTCCATTCAAGATCCCGCACCCGACATTTGATAAAAAACCTGACCAAACGACCTCCGAATGACCTGAAATTTTGCAGACACATCCAAAATCACCTAACGGAGCTACTGCAACTGTCGTATTTCCATTCCAACTCACGGATCAAAATCTCACCTATCGATCGGATGTCGCCAAAATTCAACTTTAGCCAATTCAAGCCTAAAACTACACCGGACCTCCAAATTCACTTCCGATCACTCTCCTAGCTCATAAATGACTTCCCGGAGCTGACCGAATCATCAAAATTTGATTCCGAGCTCTCGAATTCACAAGTCAACATCCAGCTGACTTTTCTCAACTATTCCTTCTTCTAAGAGACTATTTGTCTCAATTTCAACCAAACTCAACCCGGTTTGACTCAAACTTACCCAACATGCATATTACAACATTAACAAGCATAGGTAGCAGGGATAACGGGGTGATAACTCACATGATGATGAGCCGGGTCATCACATTCTCCCCAACTTAAGAAAATGCTCGTCCTCGAGCGGGTCAAGAAACATACCTGGAGACTCAAATAGGTGGGGATATCTGCTCCGCATCTCCTGCTCGACCTCCTAAGTAGCCTCCTCCATGGGCCGACCTCTCCACTGCACCTTGACTGAAGCAATCTCCTTGGACCTCAACTTTCGAACCTGTCTACCCAGAATAGCCACTGGCTCCACATCATAAGATAGATCACCATCAAGCTGAATGGTACTGAAGTCTAATACATGAGACGGATCCCCGATGTACTTCCGGAGCATAGACACATGGAATACAGGATGAACGCTTGATAAGCTGGGTGGAAAGGCCAACTCATATGCCACCTCTCCAACCCTCCTAAGTATCTCAGAAAGACCAATGTACCTGGGACTTAGCTTCCCCTTCTTCCCGAATCTCATCACACCCTTCATGGGTGAAACCTTCAGCAATACTCTATCACCAACCATGAAAGACAACTCTCGAACCCTGCGGTCTGCATAACTCTTCTGGCGAGACTATGTTGTGCGAAGCCTCTCCTGGATAAACTTCACTCTATCCAGAGCATCCTGAACTAACTCGGTCCCTATCAATCTATCCTCACCTGGCTTGAACCATCCCACATGAGATCTACACCGTCTGCCATACAATGCCTCGTACGGGGCCATATGAATACTCGACCGATAACTATTGTTGTAGGCAAACTCAGCAAGTGGCAAGAACTCATCCCACGAACCACCAAAGTCAATCACACATGCTCGCAACATATCCTTCAGGATCTGAATAGTGCACTCAGACTGCCCGTCTGTCTGGGGGTGAAATGCGATGCTCAACTCAAACCACGTACCCATCTCCTGCTGAAATGCTCTCCAGAACTAAGAGGTGAACTGAGTGCCTCTGTCAGATATAATAGACACTAGGACCCCATGCAACCCGACAATCTCCCGAACAAAGATCGCTGCCAACCACTCCGATGAGTAAGTAGTACAAACTGGGAATGAAATGTGCGGACTTAGTCAGCCGATCAACAATCACCCACACAGAGTCAAACTTCCTCGCTGTCCGAGGGAGTCCAATAACAAAATCCATGGTGATCCTCTTCCATTCCCACTCGGGAACATACGCTGAAGAACACCGCCCGGTCTCTGATGCTCATACTTGACCTTCTAGTAGTTGAGGCACTTGGCTACATGCCTAACAATGTCCATCTGCATCCTCCTCCACCAGTAGTGATGTCTCAAGTATTGGTACATTTTCGCGACACGTGGGTGGATAGAGTACCGTGAAATGTGTGCCTCCTCAAGTATCAACTCCCGCAAACCATCTATATTGGGCACGCATATACGTCCTTGCATCCTCAGAACGCCATCACCGTCGATAGTCACATCCATAGCATCATTGTGCAGCACTTTGTCCTTAAGGACAAGCAAATGTGGGTCATCATACTGTCGCTCCCTGATGCGATCGTATAAGGAAGATCGAGAAACAACACAAGCCAACACTCGACTCGGCTCCGAAATATCCAACCTCACTAGCCGATTGGCTAGGGCCTGAACATCATAAGCGAATGGCATCTCCCCAACTAGGATGAAAGATAGGCTGCCCATACTAACCGCCTTCCAACTCAAGGCATCGGCCACAACATTGGCCTTCCCCGGATGATACAAGATAGTGATGTCATAATCCTTAAGCAACTCCAGCCACCTCCGCTGTCTCAAATTAAGGTCCTTCTGTCTGAATAAATGCTGAAGATTGTGATGATCCGTGTATACCTCACATGAGACACTATACAGGTAATGCCTCCAAATCTTCAAAGTGTGAACTATGGCTACTAGCTCCAAATCATGTGCAGGGTAGTTCTTCTCATGGGGCTTCAGCTGGCGAGAAGCATAAGCAATGACCCTACCCTCATGCATCAACACACAACCAATGCCAACTCTCGAGGCATCACAATACACAGTATAAGAATTTGAAGCTGACGGTAATATCAAGACTGGTGCCGTGGTCAATGCTGTCTTGAGCTTCTAAAAGCTCTCCTCACACTCCTCGGACCACACAAAAGGAGCACCCTTCTGAGTCAATCTAGTCAAGGGTGAAGCAATAGAAGAGAATCCCTGAACAAATCGGCGATAATACCCTGCCAATCCCAGGAAACTACGAATCTCCGTAACTGAGGTCGGTCTGGGCCAACTCTACACTGCCTCTACCTTCCTCGGATCTACCCGAATACCATCACGGGACACCACATGTCCTAAGAATGCCACAGACTCAAGCCAGAACTCACATTTGGAGAACGTGGCATACAACTTCTCCTCTCTCATTCTCTACAATACGATACTAAAGTGCTGAGCATGCTCCTCCTGGCTACGAGAGTAGACTAGAATGTCATCAATGAACACAATCACAAATGAATCCAGATAGGGCCTGAACACACTGTTGATCAGATGCATAAATGCTGCTGGGGCATTGGTCAGCCCAAAAGACATCACAAGGAACTCATAGTGACCATATCTAGTCCTGAATGCAGTCATCATAATGTTGGACTCCCTAATCTTCAGTTGATGGTAGCCTGAACGAAGATCAATCTTCAAGAATACCTTAGCTCCCTAGAGCTGATCAAATAAGTCATCAATACGAGGCAGAGGATACTTATTCTTCACTGTCACTTTATTCAGCTGCCTGTAGTCAATACACATCCTCATGGATCCATCATTCTTCTTAACGAATAGGACCGGTGCACCCCACGGCGACGCACTCGACCGAATGAACCCCTTATCTAAGAGTTCCTGGAGCTGCTCCTTCAATTCTTTCAGCCCAGCTGGTGCCATCCGATATGGAGGAATAGAAATAGGATGAGTGCCTGGCACCAAATTGATCCCAAAATCAATATCCCTGTCCGGCGGCATGCCCGGCAGGTCTGAGGGAAACACATCAGGAAAGTCTCGCACAATGGGAAGGGAATCAATATTGGGAGTCTGGGGCTCGACCTCCCGCACAAATGCTAAATAAGAGAGACATCCCTTCCCAACCATTCGTTGGGCCTTGAGGAAAGATATTACCCTGCTAGGTACATACTCAGTCGTGCCTCGCCACTCGATCCTCTAAATACCCGGCATAGCCAAGGTGACAATCTTAGCATGACAGTCCAGAATAGCATGACATGGAGATAACCAGTCCATGCCCAATATAACATCAAAATCGATTATGCTGAGAAGAAACAGGTCCACTCGAGTCTCCAGACCCCCAATAGTGACCAGACAGGACCGTCATACATGGTCCACAACAATAGTATCCCCAACAGGGGTAGATACATGAACTGGCAGCTCAAGACACCCTCGGGGTTATGCCCAAATGAGGAGAAAAATATGTAGATACATAAGAATAAGTGGAACCAGGATCAAACAAAACTGAGGTATCTCTGTGGCACACTGAAATAATACCTGTAATGACTGCATCAGAAGCAACTGCATCAGATCGGCCCCGAAGAGCATAACATCTAGCATGTCCGCATGATAGGCCTCCCCCTCGAGGGTGACCCCAAGCTGTCTGACCCTCACCCCTAGCTGGCGGGGCGGGTGCTGAAGTGGAAGGACCAGATGATGAGGGCTGCCCCCTCTCCTGATAAGACCTGGAAACAAGACGGGGACGCTCTCTACAGTGGTGCCCAAACTCACCGCACTCGTAGCAACTCCGCGGTGCTGGGGGCTGAGACTGATAAGGACCCCTGGCGCTGGAGTGCCCAGCTGATGAACTAGGCCGAAATGAGCCCTAAGCAGATGGGGCCTGTGAAGAACTCTGAGCTGGCATGGCGCTGAGAGATGGCTGGCTCTGGTGCGAACCTTGACGGCCATAGACAGAATAAGCTCCGCTATGCTCTGGGCGACCTGACTGAGGAGGTCTAAAAGAATGACCTCTGCCCTGATGAAACCGGCCCCTAGATGGAGCACCACTGTAACTGCACGAACCTCAAGGCCTCTTGGCCTCCCTTTCCTCTCGTTCTCGATGATAATCGGCCTCAATCTGGCGAGCCACATCCACTACCTCCTTGAATGTACGACTCAAAACCCTCTCTCGAGTCATCAGAATACGAATGGGATAAATGAGGCCGTCCACAAAGCGTCCAATCCTCTCTCTATCGGAAGGAACCAACCACGGTGCATGTCTAGACAACTCTGTAAACCTGATCTCATACTCTAACACTGACATGTCCCCCTGACGGAGACCCTCAAACTGCCTACGCATCTCTCTGAGATCGAGGCACCCACTTCTCCAAGAACATGGTGGAGAACTCTGGCCATGATAGTGGTGCTGCCCCTGCTGGTCTGCGGCGCTCATAAGACTCCCACCAAGCGAAAGCTGGCCCCTGAAACTGAAAGGTGGTGAAAGATACCCCACTGGACTCCAAGATCCCTGCCGTACGAAGCATCCGACGGCACTTGTCCAGCCAACCTTGGGCGTCCTCGCCCGGAGCACCGGTGAACACTGGAGGAGATAAACTGGTGAACCTCTCGAGACGATGCTGATCATCGTCCGTCATAGCTGGGACCCTGTCCCTCTAAATCTGATCTGCTAGCTAAACCGGAACCACAGGCTGAACTAGAGGAGCCTCTGTTGTCTGCAGGCCCTACACTTCTGGCTCTGGAGTGCGTGCTGCGGGGGTCTGATGACCACCCCCAGTCCCTAATGCAGCTGCTGTAGTAGTAACTGAAACCGCCTGTGCCAGGCCAGTGCAAACTGCTAGTATATGAGCCACGGTCTCCTATAGACCCGGAATGACAATGGGCACCGTTGGTGCCTGAACTAGCGCTGCTGGAATCTCTGCAACTGGGGGCTATGGGTCAGCTGGTACTGCATCAGCTGCTCGACCTCCGCCACGACCACGGCCGCGTCCACGGCCTCTAGTAGGTGGTAGTGGTGGTCGTCCTCCACGTCCGGAAGCTCGAGTTCTCGCCATCTGCGAGAGAATAGAATGTCAAAGTTCAGTTCAAGTCAAAAGTAATCGCACGACAAGAATTCCAAGAGTTGAAACTTCCTAAAAAGGTTTGCAGCCTCCCGAGGATAAGTACAGACGTCCCCGTACCGATCCACGAGACTCTACTAAATCGGCTCATGACTCGCGAGACCTGTTAACCTAGGCTCTGATACCAACTTGTCACGACCCAAACCCCGGTCGTGATGGCGCTCAACACAATGTTAGGCAAGCCCGACCATATTATCTCTTAACCCGGCAAATTATTAATTCTAATTAATCAAGTTTAACTTAAACAACAAGTGATCATATCAAAATGGCAAATGTAATTGTAAAAGCATACAAAATACGGTCCCAACCAAATCGTGGTGTCATGAGTATGAGCGTCTAGAGAATGAACATCCTAGTACAAACAAGTCTAAGCAAGATGAAAACAAAAAAAGGGTAAAGAAGGAGAAAACAGGTTCTGCGGACGCCGACAACTACCTCGTAATCTCCGCAAAAGTAGATAAGGATCAGCGGCTACAACAACTCAACTGCTCTCGGGCACCTGTGAATCTGCACAAAAAGTGTAGGGGAGTGGGGTGAGTATATTTCAACTCAGTGAGTAATAATAATAAGCAATAACTGAAAGTAAGAACTCTGGTACTATCACTAAACAGTTCTAAGGCAAATCCCCACAGGTAAGTCGTCACTACAATGAGTACTCTGATCTCCAGTCCACATCTATCTCAACAAGGTCCCACACTGACCAGACCCTCACTCGTACCACTACGGTGTACCATCATCTCAATACATGGAGATATATACATATGTCTATAATGTATAAGTATTTAAGTATGTATAAGGATATGAATAAGTATAATGCTGCGGCGTGCAGCCCGCTCCAATACATATACCACTGCGGCGCGTAGCCCGTTCTATTTATCATCGACGGCGCTCACTGACGGTGCTCACTGGGGGTGTATACAGACTCCGAAGGGGCTCCTACAGCCAAAGCGCAATAATACTGCGGCGTGCAGTCCGATCCAACATATATATATATATATATATAAAAACTGCTGCGGCGTGCGGCCCGATCCAATATTATATACTGCTGCGGCGTGCAGCCTGATCCAATATATATATACTGCTGCAGCGTGCAGCCCGATCCAATATTATATACTGCTGCGGCGTGCAGCCCGATCCAATATTATATACTGCTGCGGCGTGCAGTCCGATCCAATATATATATATATATATATAATGCCTCATAACGGGTCCTTAACCCTGTCCCACCTAGTATAGGATTGGCCTTTCAGGCCCACTCAGCTAAATAAGGGAATTTCCACCCTAAGTAATCTATCTGTCACAGTACACATCAAATAATGGCCCTTAGTATGCTTTTCAGCTAGTTTTACGGCTGAGGGTTAGTTTCCAATATGATATAAGGGTCACCTAGCTCTACATGTTCCCTAATGCTCTACAGATCAGCACAAGGCCCCATACATGGCTATTAGCCCAATTTCACAGTTATATTCTCATTTTCAGTCATAATACGCAATATACTATTAGCCGGGAAGGACCAAGTCCAATTCCCCAATCATAATGTCACCACGCCCGTCACAAGACGCATGTCTCATCTCAATATAGCATTGTGTAGTGCTAGTACGGGGTTTCAAACCCTTAGTACATTATTTACTATCACCACTCACCTCGAATCGGTAGAAGCCTTAGTCCGTCTTGCACTTGCCTCGCAAATCAATCTCCTCGTATGCCAAATCTGCTCAAAATCATAGAGAATACATCAATATATGCTAATAACACACAACCCATTCGAAATAACTCAAGTTGCACCGAAACCCACAAAGTTGTCAAAACCCGACTTTTGGTGCGCTTCTCAAAAAATTATAAAAGTTACATATTCGGAGCTACTGCAACTGTCGAAATTCCATTCCAACTCCCGGATCAAAATATCACCTATCGATCGGATGTCGCCAAAATTCAACTTTAGCCAATTCAAGCCTAAAACTACATCGGACCTCCAAATTCACTTCCGATCGCTCTCTTAGCTCATAAATGACCTCTCGAAGCTGACCAAATCACTAGAATTCGATTCCAAGCTCTCTAACTCACAAGTCAACATCCAGCTGACTTTTCTCAACTATTCCTTCTTCTAAGAGACTATTTGTCTCAATTTCAACCAAACTCAACCCGGTTTGACTCAAACTTACCCAACATGCATATTACAACATTAACAAGCAGATAGCGGGGATAACGAGGTGATAACTCACATGATGACGGGCCGGGTCATCACATAATATTTCAGCCAAACGAGAAATTAAAATGCAGGTGGCGATGTTTCAGCCAGTTTAAAAAAAAGTCAAGCGGCGATAATTCAGCCATGCAGTATGGAGACAACGTATAGTCTCGGAAGGCATATAAGTAGCCTAATGCAAATGCAAATGAAGACAAAGCTTAGTCTCGAAAGGCAGATAGTAGCCTTATGATGTATGGAGGTAGAGCTTAACCTTGAAAGGCAGAGAATAGCTTTATGCAAAAATTCAAGATGGAGACAATGCTTAGTCTAGAAAGGCAGATTGTAGCCTTATGCAGTATGGATGTAGAGCTTAACCTCGGAGGGCAGAGAATAGCATTATGAAAAATGCAGATGGAGACAGACCTTAGTCTCAAAAGGCAGATAGGCAGCCTTATGTAGTATGGAGACAACGTTTAGTCTCAAAAGACAGATAGTAGCCTTATGCAGAAAATGCAAATGGAGACAGATCTTAGTCTCGAAAGGCAGATAGGTAGTCTTATGCAAAAATGTAGGATAGAGACAATGCTTAGTCTCAAAAGGCAGAGAATAGCCTTATGCAAAAATGTAGGATGTAGACAATGCTTAGTCTCGAAAGGCAGAGAGTAGCCTTATGCAGGATGGAGGTAGAGCTTAA
This sequence comes from Nicotiana noctiflora, assembly GCA_032618575.1. Taxonomy (NCBI): domain Eukaryota; kingdom Viridiplantae; phylum Streptophyta; class Magnoliopsida; order Solanales; family Solanaceae; genus Nicotiana; species Nicotiana noctiflora. The sequence goes on from JASVEL010007536.1 coordinate 20,759, forward strand.
CCTCGGAAGGTAAAGAATAACCTAATGCAAAAAATGCAGAAATGTAAAAGGATGAATAGTAGTGAGTTACCTTAGCTGATAGACGGTTTGTGATATTAGGGCTTCTGGGGAGCGTTGAGTGTGGATAGTGACTTTGCGAATGAGCGGCTGCGCGATTGTTCCTTATCCCTAAAATGCGCGAGTGTGTGAATGTGTTCAATAATTCGCGCCCTAGGGTGTCTGCATTCAATGAAAAATTGTGAGTTCTGTAAAGGGGAAAGGTTAGTTCGTATCCCCTAGCTCTTGACGTCGCGTATCCTTGGGGTAACGTTGCTAAACGATGGTGCTGCAAATGATGTTTATGCATGAATTAATAAATATATGGTGAGTGAAATTTTTGAAAACAACTTTATTTTGGGATGAACCGACAACTGCAACGTTGTTCAAGACACGGCAACCTTGCTTGTTCCGCAATTTTGAGGGTCCTCCTCAAAATTCCGCCCCAGTTTATTGGGCTGGTGCTGCTGACGGCTGTGCTGAACGCGGATCGACTCCACAATTTTGAGGGTCCTCCATAAAATTCTGCCCCAGTTTACTAGGTTGGTGCTGATGAAAAGACTGAAATTCTTACTTTGGAATTTTGAGGGTCCTCTTCAAAATTATGCCCCAGTTCCAATTGCGGGGTAAAAGATGGAATTTTTATTAGAATATGACCGAACCCATAAGGCTTCCTACGTATCCTTTCCTAAGTGGGAATCAGGTCAGGCGTAGTTCAAAATACACCATGAAAGAAAAGCATATGATCAAATGTTGTATCTTTTCACTGCGTCTGAGTTGATAGGCTTTGGGCAAACTTCTCCATCCATTTATGCAAGAATAAGGGCTGTCACGCCTCCTTTTTCTTTTACGTCCCAACTATTTAATACTACACCCCGGGAAGGGATAAAATAATAACAGGGAAGGAGTATTTCCAATTAAAGGACATTCAGAACGAGATTTATTTATTAATTTTTAGAGTCGCTACTTGGGAAAATAATGGTGTCCCAAGTAACCGGGAGAAGGTGTTAGGAACTCCCGGATTCCGTGGTTCTACCACGGTCGCTCAACTGTCGTATTTGTTTTTATCTGATTTACTTATATGCTTTGATTTTTCAAATGTGATTAATGTTCCGCTTTGTTATTTTTTAGGACTTGCGATGTCACGAAAATGCATTTCGAATCACACCGCAACCAGTACGCTTGTGACTTTAGTGCATTTCAGCTTCGTCAAGATTTGAGATTTGGGTCAGATAAAATATTCACCCGTATTAGGAACGTAATTTTTTATTTATCATGCCTATAATGTCTACGTCTTTATTATCTTTGAAAAGGACCTGAATTCGCTAAATGGTCCCTCCAAGTCTAGCATTTTTACATTGAAATCCGTTTGGGGGCTCGTGTATTTTTATCTTCGGAACGAGGCTCATCCCTTACTTTAAGGTCCAATCCTATTCATATGCTATGTTTTCTATTTTTTGTTTTTTCTTCCTAATTCACATCTGTTTTTGTGTTATTTTTTAAAACTATAATGTTGGAGTCCAGGACATTATTCGTTATTGGGCCTGGACTTTAGACTGTTTAACAGTCCATTATTAAAGACAATTGGGCATCTGGAGCCCAATGTATACTACTGTTCCTACTCGAGAGCCAGGCACATCATTAATCAGATCTGGGCCTGTACACATAATTAGGCCCAGAATATATAAGCGAAAACAAACTAACATTTCAATAACAGTATTTAAGCAAGTATTATTCAGCATTGCTAATTAATCATTTCATACGTTGCCAAGTTATATTTTTTGACCACTACTAATTTCAATTTTTAACAACTAATTAAATATTCTGAAACAGTAATTTGTATCAATGTTGTTATACTATATGGCAGGTTTTGATATTCAAGTAATTATTATGATATTAGCTTGCAGGATTATTTTCTTACATATTTTAGCTAAAGGAAAACAGTGTTCTGAATTTAACTAAACATGCTCGAACTACTAAAATCGCAAAGTTAAAAAAAACGGATTTGTAATTAACTCATATTCAGTAGATATAAACAGTAATACAAGCTCATCTATTTATACTCTTTGGATTAATAGTTCTAATTCAGGATTTAGCTAACAAAATAGATAAGTGCACGTTTATAAGTCCAGTTTCAGAATCATACTTATTTATCTAAGTGTATTAGCTTTATGTTAGTTTTTGAATTAGGTGATAAACTATTAGCTATGTTTAACTATATAATTATTTACTACTACTTTACTCTAATCTAACTCACATAGTCTATTATTTATTACAACTAATCCTAATAAATTACAAAGGATCTACGATCTACAACTACAAACAATAAGAAAAACAGATAGCTTCAGTGGAAAAGCACTCCAATATTCATTCCTTCATCAAGTTTTCAATTACATCTTTGAGAAATAGTAGTGTACCTGATCAAACGAAAAAATAAACTGATGAGTTCTAAGGAGGTGAAGGACAAGAGAAGTCAACAATGGCATCAACAGAGTATAACCAGCAAACATGAGCAGGAAATAACACAGCAACTCCCAAACTCAATAGATAACCAGTAATCAAGTCGAGAACTAGCAGAAATCCAAGGTAGTTGAGATAAACACAACAGAAAAACCACCAGCAAGGATCCCAGGCTCAATACTCGACTCGAAGTAGAAGGATAGTATAGCTTTTAGAAATTGTGAACCTTCCAGCAAGTCGTGAACCCTTAGAATTATCCCTTTTGACTCTAATGTGTGGAACCTCTTTTTTAATTTGAAAATCTAGAACCTCTTTTTCAGGCTTATTAGAAGCCTATTTATAGAGTAATTTTGGGGGGAATTTCAAATAAGTTAATTATATTTCCCTCCCCTTATTCTTTTCAATTAATTACAGTATAGTCAATTAAAAGTTTATCGAAATGCCCTAGAACCCCTACTAGAAGGTTCTGGGCAGTTTTATTGGGTTCTATTAGATAGGTTTTACCTAATTACCCCTACTTGCTAAGGTTTATTACACAAATCCCTTTTAGCTCTACCTAGTATACCCCTTATTATCCAAGTAATTTCAGAAATACCAAGCATTAAAGTCATTTTTATCCCTACAGACTCTATTTAATCCACAATAATGCCATTTTCCCTTCCCCTTTTACCCCTTGCTTTTGATTATTATTACCCGACCTGCCTTAGGTCTGGCGGGACTAGGGTAGCTTAAATGTATTTAACAGAAAGCCCTCTAAGTCATGTTTTAAAACTTAACCAATCTCAGATTGCAGGCCTTTTCAATTTTAGCTACTTTTTACAAAGATAGCAATTAACCAGAACATAGCCACTAATAAAAAAACATACTATGTTTACAGACATAGCCACAAAAATATTTACACATATAACCTAAGTACACATAACTACTCAGAAGTTCAAAAGAAACTAACATACAAATCAAATTGCAAATATAGCCAGATTCACGTTGTTTTGCACAAGTAACCCTAATCACGACTCAACTTCAAATTAATTAGAACTTAGAGGGAAAATTCGATAATGGTTGAATTCCAACTAATTAAAACTCTAATCAAGATAGAACATACAGAACAATCACATAAAAATGGCTAATAGCATATGATTCACAAGTATTTAATATCAGAACCCAAGAACATTTAAATGGTTTCAGGCACATATGAAATAAAGTTCATGGCTCGTATGCACGAGTATGAATCAAGATATATAATAGAGATAGAGTCATGATTTAAGACATGCATAGGGATTCTTTAAGTTCTAAACATAGAAACATGATAAGCACATAAAAAACAAGTTCAAAACATAAAAGAATCAAGTTTCAGAATAGGTGAACACATGAAAACCAACGACCAAAGACAAGGTAGGGTACTTAGCTTTTTTCAGGCTTTTCCTTTCTTTATCCTTTCCTTTCTTTCTTTTCTTCTTTTCTCTTAGATCTTTTCATTTTCTTGATTTTTTAAGAATATCAGAGACTGTTGGTCTTCTGAGTACTATATCTTCTGAACGGGGCTTTGGGTTTGATTTGAGTGTATGAGAGGGGATCTAGAGACCTGGGGTAAGGTTTTTGGGAGTGGGGTGGTTTTGGGTACTCGCCGGAGTAGGGTTCCGGCGAGTGTTTTTAATATATTCGAAGGGTTTGGGGCTTATTCAAGGGAAACCACCTAGATAGGGTGGTAGATCACCTCAAGGTGGTCAAGGGGTGTTAAGGAGGAAGTCTGGTTCATACTTTGGGTGGTCGCCGGCTAGGGTTCCGGCGATCGGATTTTCAAAAATAGGGAGACTGCTCGGTTTTGGTCGGGGTTAATAGTGGCTAAGGTTTGTTTTATGGTGAGGAAGGTATTTGGGGAGGTTAGCTTTGGCCGAAGATGGAGGTTTGGGGTGACCTCCGGTGGTCTCCATGGGAGACTGGGGAAGGAAGATGGAGACCTTGGCGGCAAGGGTTTGCTATACGAATATGTGTGTGTATGTAATGATGCGTCTGAAAGGGGGGGGTGTGATATATATCGATTATGTGTTATTGATCCTTGGCCGTTAGATTCAATCAGATTAATGGCCAGGATCATTTGGATCTTAAAGGGCGTTGCATAGTTTATTGAAAAGTTTCATTAGATCTGTTTGATTATGTACCTTGAACGATTGCGATTGAATGCCCCAAACTACGTCGTTTCATTAATTGGCACCCTCGACTTGTCCGTTTGATCAAGTGCAATGGACGGTTGGGATTAGTCCTTTACGCAACGTCGTTTCATTCATGCGAGCACCGCCTTCTATGGTCCATTCATCATTTGTATCAATGGCCTAGATTTGTTTATCCATACGACGTTGTTTGATTTATTAGCTGGGCAGACCAGTCAAAAATAACTTGGGCTTGGTCTTTGTTTTTGTGTTTGGGCTATGTATTTATGTATTTCCTTGTAGATTTGGCCCAAATTCATTGTATTCTTGTATTTTTTGTGCTTTTTATTGTTTTCTTGTATTTTCTTTTTATATTTTGTATTATTCCTTTGTATTTAATTACATCTGATATATTTCATTTATTTTTTCCATTTTTCGCATTTTTCCTTAATTTTTCGATATTTTTTGTATTTTTTCTCTAATTTCCAATTTCCTAGCATTTGTTCCATAAATTCTGATATTTTTCTAATTAATTCCCTTTTTTTTTATTTTCATTTCCATTTTATTCAAACAAACACAGATATTTCACACAACTCAAACAATTGCAAACAAAAATCATTTTTGAATTATTTTTTTATATATATTTTGGAATTCAATTGCTTGGGGCAAAAATCACGTGCTCACAGCTGACCCTCTTTGCTCGAGAACACGAAGAGTTTTAGTGCAAAGTTAAGTCAGCAGTAATGAGCGATTATTGCCCACTTGCATATTCCGTATGAAGCATTTTTGAAAAAATTTTGACCGGACCCTGCTTCAGAGGTTACCTACATATCCTGGGCTAAACAAGAATCATGTTAGTGTAGTTCGGGAAGGTCTGGTAGTTTGAAAATACCAGGGGACTGTGTTCATTGTTGTTGTTGTTGTTATCGTTGTTACTGCTGGCTGACTCCTTATTACATCGGGATAATAATAAAATAAAGAAGCTAGCCTAAACTATGGTCTATGAATTACAAAAAAATATTACATATGTCTTGTGTTCTTGTATTGCTTTGCTCTTTCATCTTGCATGTTGCTATTTATTTGCATCTGCCATTTTTCGATAAATCTTTTGCTTATGAATTGCTTCCAACATATTGCTTTCCTCCATTTGTATGACTTCAAAATGCATTTTTTCCCTCTCCAGGTTGGTACATTCTTATTGCAAAAACAAAGAAAACTTTTCCTCTGCCCCAGTATGGGGCTTTCAATGTATCATGATATTACTTTGTTAGAAAAGAAAAACTTGTAAGATGCAGAAAGTATTCCCTTGTTATACAAGTGGGCGCCTGAACAGAAATTAAAAATGCTGAAAAGAAATCCCTTGTTATACAGCGCCTGAACAAAAATTGAAAATGTTGAAAAATATTCCCTTGTTATCCAGGTGGGCGCCTGAACAGAAATTAAAAATGTTGAAAAGAAATCCCTTGTTATACAGCGCCTGAACAAAAATTAAAAATGTTGAAAAATATTCCCTTGTTATCCAGGTGGGCGCCTGTTGCAGAAATGAAAATGCTGAAAAATATTCCCTTGTTATACAGGTGGGCGCCTGAACATAAATTAAAAATGCTAAAAGTATTCCCTTGTTATACAGGTGGGCGCCTGAACAAAAATTTAAAATGCTGAAAAATATTCCCTTGTTATCCAGGTGGGCGCTTGATGCAGAAATTAAAATGCTGAAAAATATTCCCTCGTTATATAGCTGGGCGCTTGAACAGAAATTAAAAATGCTGAAAAGTATTCCCTTGTAATACAGGTGGGCGCTTGAACAGAAATTGAAAATGTTGAAAAAGTATTCCCTTGTTATACAGGTGGGCGCCTAAACAAAAATCTAAAATGCTGAAAAAATATTCCCTTGTTATCCAGGTGGGAGCCTGATGCAAAAAATATTCCCTTGTTATCCAGGTGGGCGCCTGATGCCGAAATGAAAATGAAGAAAAATATTCCCTTGTTATCTAGGTGGGCGCCTGATGCAGAAATGAAAATGCAGAAAATATTCCCTTGTTATCTAGCTGCCCCACTATGGTGACTGGGCACATCATGTTATTGAATGTCAGAATTTAAAGAAAAATTTCATTTTTTTTTTGAAAAATTTAAAAATGCAGAAATGTATTCCCTTGTTATACAGGTGGACGCCTGATGCATGTAATGCAATGCAGAAAAGTATTCCCTTGTTATCCAGGTGGGCGCTCGATGCATGAAATGCAATGCAGAAAAATATTCCCATATTCCCTTGTTCGCCTGATGCAGAAATGAAAATGCAGATAATATTCCCTTTTGTTCAGCTTGGCGCCTGATGCAGAAAAAAATGCATAAAATATTCCCTCAGTTTGATAACTGGGTGTAAAAGATAAAAGATAATACCTCCCTCGTTGTTCGGGTAGGTTTGAGTTCTCCATCGTGGATTCTCTCCTTTATTACTGCTTCTTTTTGATTGTTTACTCCCACATTGGTCACATTCACTTTAAAGTGATTAGTAAGAATTTGAATCTTTTGTACCTGTCTTAATCAGTGAACAATTTATTAGTTATAAAATGATGGTTAGCAACTGGCATTGTTGCTGGCCTTGCTTCCACTGTCTGCCTCATCTTGCTTCATACTGCTTTCCAACTTATTCCTGATCGTCCTCCCAATTCTTCCTTGTGATCCATTTTTGCTTTTTTTTTTCTCTTTTATTCCCTTTGGCTATGTGATCGCCATGTGTTTTTTATTTTCTCTTTTCCTTTGAAGGACCCAATATTATTATGCCATCCAACATGAGAAGTTGGTAGCTAGCTTTAAACTGGCAACTGGTTTTGAACAAATAGAATGAAATGCAATGACCTGAATTTCAGAGGTGAGGATATTTTGAAGTAAAGACATAACTTATTTGGGTATGAAGGCTATTTTCTTTGACCATGCCATGCATTTGAATATCCGGCCCAGTCTGTCCAATCAAATTGCTGCTGACTTAATTTCTCCTTTCATCAACTCAAACCTTGTTTGTCTTGCCATTTTCATTCATCAGGTCATTCCTTACTTTCCCCTTATGGTGCCCGTTAGGGTTTTCACCAATAAGACTCTCTTATTTAGTTTCTCTCGCCTCACATTCCCCTTATGATGCCCATGAGGGTTTTCACGGATAAGACTCTCTCATTTATTTATCGCGCAACTTGCATTCGCCTTATGGTGCCCGTGAGGGTTTTCACCGATAAGCCTTTATCATTTTATTTTTCTTTATTTTTCTGTCTTCATACTCCTGCGTATTGTCCCTAATGTGTTTCTTTCTTCCTGTTGTATTGTCATTTTCTTGAAATCAATCAGAAGGTCTTTCTTTGGATCGTAATGTGGCTTTTGGACGGGTTTAGAAAGAAAGGTATAAAGGCTCAAAATTTAAACGTGGGTTTGAAAATAATTACAACTCTCGGAATCATAAAACATAACTTCTGCCCCCAGTTTCAATATTTGGGGAATCTTGGATTTGATTTCTGTCGTGACTGAACCTCATTGAGGCTGCCTACGTACCCTTTCGGGATCAAGTCAAACGTAGTTCGTACCCTAAGGTTTCTTCGTCATTTGACTTTTTCACGATTTTTCTTTTGTATATTTTTTTTTCTTTTTTTTTTCTTTTCCCTTTCTTTTCATAATTTTTCATTTTTTTATTCTTTTTTTCTTTTCTTTTAATTCTTTTTTTTCTTTTTCAATCTTCTCTTTTCTTTTCTTTTCATTTCATTGTTCATAATTGATTTCGAGAGAGGGGTATGAAAGAATAATGCAATAAGGCTCAAAAGGGGTGGCAACGGGTAAAGTGTTTGGATAGAGAAATAAAATGCCTTCATCATTTCAATTTCAAAATTATGACAAATACAATTGTACATATGAAAAATGAATCATACATAGTATCTCTTGACTGCATCGGAGTTGATAGCAGTCTCTACACATTTTCCTTCCACATCTGTTAGATATAAAGCTCCGTTGGACAATACCCGAAACACCATGAATGGCCCTTGCCAATTAGGTGCAAACTTTCCTTTTTCTTTAAGCCCAGTGTGGTAAAATACATCTTAGCACCAACTGTCCAACTTCGAATTTTCGTGGACGTACTTTCTTGTTATATGCTCCGGCCATCCTTCGTTGGTACAGTTGTCCGTGGCATACTGCTGCTAACCTATTTTCATCGATCAAGCTCAATTGTTCTAACCGGGCTTTTACCCATTTATCATCATCAATTTTAGCCTCAACTATAATCCGGAGGGAAGGTATTTCAACCTCTACAGGTATCACTGCCTCCGTTCCGTACACCAATGAGTAAGGGGTTGCACCGATTGAAGTACGCACAGTAGTACGATAACCCATTAGAGCAAATGGTAATTTTTCATGGCACTGTCTCAACTCCTCTACCATTTTTCTGAGAATCTTCTTAATGTTCTTATTTGCAGCCTCAACTGCTCCATTTGCTTTAGGCTGATAAGGTGTGGAGTTACGGTGCAAGATTTTGAACTTTTGACATGCCTCTGCCATGAGGTGACTGTTAAGATTTGCTCCACTGTTCGTGATAATCACTTTGCGAATTCTGAAGCGACAAGTGATATTTGTATGTACGAAATCCACTACCGCCTTCTTTGTTACTGCTTTAAATGTCTTTGTCTCCACTCATTTAGTGAAATAATCAATAGCTACCACGATAAACCTGTGCCCATTAGATGCTGCGGGTTTTATTGGACCGATGCCATCCATGCCCCAGGCGACGAATAGCCATGGTGCTAACATTGTATGCAACTCGTAGGGTGGGGAATGAATCAAATCTCCATGTATCTGGAATTGATGGCATTTCTGCACATACCTAATGCAATCCTGCTCCATGGTAAGCCAATAGTATCCAGCCCTTAGTATTTTCTTGGCCAAAACATATCCACTCATATGAGGTCCACAAGCTCCTGCATGTATTTCAGCCATGATTGTAGTGGCATGCTGTGCATCTATACATCTCAGTAAACCCAAATCCGGGGTTCGCTTGTATACAACTCCTCCGCTGAAGAAAAATACACTTGCTAGTCGCCTTATAGCCCTTTTGTGGTCTCCTGTGGCTTGCGCTGGGTACACCCCCATCCTCAAATATTCTATAATATCATGGAACCATGGATCACCATCAAGTTCCTCTTCTACTATGAAACAATAAGCATTTTGATCATGAACTTGTATCTGCAGTGGATCTTTATAGACTTTGTCCGGATGGTGAAACATGGACGACAAGGTGGCCAGGGCATCTGCAACATTATTGTGCATTCTTGGGATATGCTTGAACTCTATGGACTGAAACCTCTGAGATAGTTCATGTAGAAACTGTCGATATGGTATAAGTTTCAAATCCCTTGTCTCACATTCACCTTGAATTTGATGTATCAAGAGATCCGAGTCACCCATGACCAAAATCTCTAGAACACCCATGTCTAATGCCATTCTTAATCCCAGTATACATGCTTCATATTCGGCCATGTTATTAGTACCGAAAAATCGGAGCTGAGCGGTAACAGGATAATGCTGACCCTTTACTGAAATGACCATTACTCCAATTCCGACCCCTTTGCTATTGACAACCCCATCAAAGTATAGTTTCCAGCTCGGCTTGTTGTCTTGTTAAAATTCCTCAATATTCATTGTCTCCTCATCAGGAAAATATGTCTTTAATGGTTCATACTCATCATCAAGTGGAATTTTCTGCCAAATCGTCAGCGACTGCTTGTGCCTTCATTGCAGTGCGGGTTACATAAATAATATCAAACTCTGTAAGTAGAATTTGCCATTTAGCGAGCCTTCCCGTGGGCATAGGCTTCTGGAAGATGTACTTTAGTGGATCCAACCGAGATATAAGATAAGTAGTATAAGCCGACATGTAATGTTTCAACTTATGTGCAACCCATGTTAAAGTACAACATGTTCTTTCCAGCTGAGTGTATTTTACCTCGTAAGATGTAAATTTCTTACTAAGATAATATATTGCTTGCAATTTCTTCCTTGTTTCATCATGCGGCCCCAGTATACAGCCAAAAGAATTATTCAGATAAAGGATCAAGGGCCTTCACATGAGGATTAGCCAGATATTCCTTGATTCTATCAATTGCATCTTGACATTCCTCAGTCCAATTCACCGCAGCATGTTTCTTTATTAATTTAAAAATGGGCTCACAGGTCGATGTCAACTGAGCAATAAATCTGCTAATATAATTCAACCTTCCCAACAAACTCATCACCTCTTTCTTGTTCTTTAGCAGAGACAAGTTCTGAATTGCTTTTATCTTTGACGGTCATATTCAATACCACGCCGGCGTACTACGAACCCCAATAACTTTCCTGATGGTACTCCAAAAGCACATTTTGCTGGATTGAGCTTGAGATTATATATTTGAAGCCTTTGAAAAAACTTTCTCAAGTCTTTGACATGATCACACTGCTTTTTGGACTTGATAATAACATCATCCACATACACCTCAATCTCTCGATGTATCATGTCATGAAACATAGGGTCATTGCCCTCATATATGTAGCTTCGGCTTTCTTCAACCCAAACGGCATTACTCTATAGCAATATGTCCCCCAAGGTGTGATAAAGGTGGTCTTTTCTGCATTTTCTTCGTCCATTAGGATATGATGATAACCCACATAACAATCCACAAAAGAACCAATCTCATGTTTGGCACAATTGTCAATCAATATGTGGATATTTGGCAATGGAAAATCATCCTTCGGCTAGCTTTATTGAGGTCTCGATAATCAACACACACTCTGGTTTTTCCGTCTTTCTTTGGAACATGCACAATATTGGCAAACCAGGTGGGATACTTGGTGACCCGTGTGACCTTTGCCTCAAACTGCTTATTGACATCTTCTTTTATTTTCACACTGTTATCGGTTTTGAACTTTCTTAACTTTTGCTTAACCGTCCAGCATTCTGGATAAATGGGCAACTTATGTACCACCAAGTTAGTACTGAGCCTGGGCATGTCATCATAAGACCAAGCAAATATGTCCTTGTACTCATGTAACAACTTGATCAAATCTTCTATGAGTGAAGTCTCTAAGCGTACACTAATATTTGTTTTCCGAATATTCTCGTTATTTCCCAAATTAATAGACTCTGTCTCATTTAAGTTTGGTTTGGGTTTCTCTTCCTAATGGCTCAAATCCTTACTAATTTCCTCCAACACTTCTTCATCCTCATATTCCACCTCATATTTATTTTCAATTTCTTGTATATCTATCTTATTATCAAGACTGGACCGAGGATCCTTCATGCATGACACGTCATTGAAATCAACAAATACTGGACTGTACAAGAAAAAAGAAGAAAAATAAAATAATACCAAAAATAGAGGAAGAAAGAAATTGCATTTCATTAAACATTGAAAGGTAACAAGGTTTGGATACATTTGACTAGACGGAACATAGGGTAACAATTTTTGAAACAAGATGTTTTGGGAATGGAATATTAAAAGCTAACTACCACAACTCCCTCCTGATTGGAAGAGGAGTAGCTTCCCATTTATTTAGCCTGATGTGGGGTCCAACAAAGATCGATCTTGCTTGTTCCCTCGGCTGCTTCTATCATATTCACACCTTCAAACAACCTCTCAAACCTTGCTAATAGCTCTTCACCCGGCCTTATCTCTTCATGGTCTGGCATGACAGTTGCCGGACGTCTTTGTGTACCAGGCTTGACAAAGGAGTAGGACAGTTTTGGGATAGGGTTGGGAAGGGTCCACCCTTTCTTTTCCAATATTTTGGCTCATTGTATATCAGCGGTGGTTGGCTAGAAAACCAGGCCGAAAGTGTTAGTGCTACCCGAAAGATGAATTGGTTGTGTTATACCCTGCAAGGCAACTTCTAGACCGTTTCCTGGAGAGAACCCATTATTTATCATTTCTTTGGCAACCATGACCGCTGCAGGGGTCACTTTGGGTACTGGGATATTTTCTTCTTCAGATATTTTGTTCCCAGTCACAGTGTCCATCACTTGGTACAACCAAGGACCTTTGTTTCCTTCAACTTCTTTGATTGGCGTGATGGCATTACGAACATTATCTTCCTCGTGCACTACTATCTCTTGCTGATCCCACTCAAACTTTACCATTTGATGTAGTGAAGATGGCACCGCTTTTGCAGCGTGGATCCATGGACATCCTAACAGGAGGTTATAGGACACAACAATGTCTAACACTTGAAACTCCATGGTAGAATCCACCGGTCCGATGGCGAGTTCTAGTATGATATCTCCCACGGTGTTCTTTCCACCCCCGTCGAACCTTCTCACACACACACTGTTTCTATGAATCCTCTCGTGATCAACTTTCAGTTTTCCTAGTGTAGACAAAGGACAAATATTAGCACTCGACCCGTTATCGACCAAGACACGGGTCACCACTGATTCCTCACACTTCACCGTGAGGTATAACGCCTTATTATCTTCCGTCCCCTCTAGTGGTAGCTCATCGTCTGATAATGTTATCCTATTTGCCTCAAAAATTTTGTTTGTAATCTTCTCCAAATGACACAACGAGATCTTTTCTGGAACATGAGCTTAATTTAGGATCTTCATTAACGCCATTCGGTGTTCATAGGAATGAATCAATAGAGATAGCAAATATATTTGAGCGGGTGTCTTCCTCAATTGCTCAACTATGGAATAATCTTGAGCTTTCATTTTCTATAGGAATTCCTCAGCTTCTTCCTCGGTGACTACTTTCTTCACATAAGCTGGATTTTCATTCACCACTTTCAGCTTTCTCAAATCATCAGGGGCAAAACATCGCCCGGACCGGGTCAAACCATGAGTTTCACTGATTTTCCCCTTGACTTCTTTCCCTTTGTAGATAATATTTACCTTGTCATAATTCTAAGGTACAGCTTTAGTATTCACAATCGGCATTTGAACAACTGGCTTGATAACAAATGGTTCTATATAAGCCCCTTTCACATTTAGTATGGGCTTCACCCCTGGTATTATCACTTTTACCGGCTCGGGCTCAATCATCACTGATGGCTGTTTTGCTGGTGGCTCGATTGACACTTTCTCACTCCAACCTTTCTCCTCTGCCTTGCTGTTTGCTTTGATTGTCATCACAGTCTGAGAGGGTTTTTTGCAGCTTTATCACTGTACTAGCTCTATCATATGTGTTTCATGATGTACCAGCAAGGGATTTTACGTTATGTTGGGAGTCTCGGGTGCTTTCACCTTAATTCTTCTGGAGTCAATGAGTTTTTGTATCGTAGACTTTAGGTGCCAACATTTCTCCATATCATGTCCCGGTGCCCCAGAACAGTATTCACAATGGATGGATTGATCTAAGTTTCTTGGTGGAGGATTGGGAATTTTAGACTCAATGGGACTCGGCATTCTCAATTGTCTCAGTCGGTGGAAGAGGCTAGTATATAATTCTCCCAGATAGATGACTGAATGTTTTCTTTCTCTGAGCCCTATCACTTTTCACTTCAGGGTCAGGATAGAAACTAGTTCGGTTAGGATATCTGTAGGTTTTTTATGGTGGTTAGGCATTTTGGGCATGGTAGACATTCTGAGGAGCTGGGGCTCGCCATGAAGGTGGAGATGGCGGGTAAGACTGGGCATGTTGGACAGAAAATTGAGGACCATTTGGAGGATAATAATGTGGAGGTGGGTTATACAGTCCTGGTGGATATGGTTGGTATGGGCGAGATTGGTGATGATGTGGGTTAGGGCCCCGGGACCAAGATCTTCCCTCTATAACCGCCACTTCTTCTTTCTTCTTCTTCCCAATTGATCCTCCCGTCCCCGTCTGAATTGCTTGATTTGTAGCCTTGATGGCTAAGTAACTCATAATCTTGTTCGTTTTCAAACCTTCTTCCACAAAACTCCCCATCTTCACTACCTCATTGAAGGTCTTTCTGATTGCAGACACCAGATGCCCGTAGTATGTCGGATCCAAAGCTTGTAAGAAACAATCTACCATTTCTCCTTCTTTCATTGGTGGATCCACATGGGCCGCCTATTCCCTCCACCTTAAACCATACTCTCGAAAGCTCTCTCCAGGCTTCTTTTCCATTTTGGTCAATGACAAGCTATCAGGGATGATTTCCAGATTATATTAAAAATGGTATGCAAATGATTGAGCCAAATCTTCCCAAATGAACCATAGGGTATGATCTTGACGGGTGTACCATTCCAATGCTGAGCCACTGAGGCTTTGACTGAAGTAGGCCATAAGTAGTTCATCCTTTCCCCCATCTCCATGCATTTTGCTGCAATATCCTCTCAGATGGGTCACTGGATCACCATGGCCATCATACATGTCAAATTTTGGCAATTTAAACCCAGTGGGTAGTTGTACCTCGGGGAACAAACACAAGTCCTTTTACTCCACACTAACTTGGCCTCCCAAACCCTGCATATTGCGAAACGAGTGCTCAAGGCTCGTCATTTTCCTGGCCATCTCCTCTTGTTCAGGGTTTCTAGCAGGTTTCTCCTCCTCCATCATATCGATAAGTGGGGTGTAAGAATCATGTTGTCTGAAGGTGGGTTCTGGAGGGTAGTAAACATTATCCTGGATATGAAATACAGGCTCACTAGAGGATTTATGTAAAGTGGCTGGTGGTGGTGCCACATACACGGGAGCGGCCTGGGGTGGTGGTGGTGGAGCTTTTTTAGTTAGTTAGGGTGGTACTTGTGATGTAGTGGCGTAATAGTGTGGGTAAGTAGGATATGTGGAAGATGAGTTCATGGGGGGTGGATCTTGGTTCGGGTTTGAGGGAGGAATATATGTGGGGTAAGCTGGGTAAGTAGGTAAGGGTTGCCCCCTTGACCAAGCCTGATACATTTCCGACATCTGTTGTTTCAACTCATACACTTCTTCCTTCATGTTGTTCAAATCTATTACTTCCTCCTCTTGCATGGGATCCATGATTGTTGGCTCAATTTCTTGGGTCACTGCTTTTGTCATGCTTTTAGAACGAGTGTTGTAGTTGTGATGTGCCAGAATGCCAGTTGCTAACTGTTTTATCTGATACTCATCAACGACAAAAAGTTGTTAATTGTTAGATTATAATAGATAACCATCACAAGTTTTTTTTTAAAACACAACTTTTGCTTGGCAATTATGCGTCATCCCGGCATTATTTTTTTTCTTTTGACCCGCCAATTCTCTTTTTTCGGCTTTTCTTTTGTTTCCACCAATCACTGTTTTCATTGTTTCTTTCTCTCTTTTTTTTTCTTTTTTTTCTTTTTTTTTTTTTTTCTTTCGTTTTTTGGATCCTATATGTTTGCCTATCGCACAAGCAATTTGCATGTAAGAAAAACATAATGACAATTTTGGATTTTCATTGATATTCAAACGTTGATTACAAAAGATAATGTTGTACTACAACCTTCTAGATGCAGAAAAATACAAATACGAAAATGCATGCCTTATGAATACATAAAAACCCCTAGTGCCCGCGAGACATCATTCGGTTTTACCGCGGGCCTATATGCTAATCCCTTTTGGAGTTTGTTCAGGTCGGTCACAAAAGGATCTTGTTCATTAGTGCAAAGGGTTCATTTTGTATTGTGCTCATCCTGCACATTTATTAAAGGCGATTTATTTAACTCTAAAAGAAAACAAAAATCGTTTTCAAGGAAAATTTTCGTTATTTCAAAAGAATAAACCTTTCCATATATAATTCAAAAATTTCAAGGCTATTATTATTTAAAGAAAAATGTCTTCAAAAGCGGCCATTTTTGAACAAACAGCCTTCCGGCGTCCTTTCGTATCATTCGGCTATTTTCAAAAACGGCATCACTTTGATTTTATTGATAAAACTAAAAATCAACATTTATTTTTATTTTTGAGAAGGGGTGGTTGGACCCGTAATGGGTTGCCTACGTATCTCGCCTAGTGGTGAGAATCACACCAGCGTAGTTCGGTCAAATTATTTTAAGACCAACTATTTTTAATCTTAAAAAAATTGAATTATTCCAACTAGTTTTGTAATTCCTTCGAAATTTCGACAGCGTTTCATTAGTATTTAGACATCGGTTTTTTTATCAAACAATTGCTATTTTTCTCTTCTTTTTGTTTTCAGGTATTTAGCCGGCCAACATAATAATCCAGGACAAATAAATGCAACATATAATCATGCTCGGTCTTTGATATTCCAGGTCACCTGTCCTGGACAGACCCAACCCCTGTGTTGAGTCCTCTAAGTCATATATGATGCAATTAATCATTCTAAATCTAGGCTCAATATCCTGATTTTCAATGGTACTAGACTGTGTACCCGAGCGGACAACTCGGATCGAGGAGGGGGCTACGTACCGGGGACCCGCGGGATCGTCCGGCTTTGTAACTTTTCCGACCTCTATTTCTTATTGGGTATGACACTAACAGAAAGGGGAGTCTCAACTAGTAAGCACATCCCCGGAGGTAAGAAGAGAAGGGTTTTCGGCATAATTTTTTATATACAGTTCACGTAATATCAAAGAGGTAAACATATAGCACATCGATCAAAGCATATAATGAAATCAAATAATATCAAAAACAGCAATTTAACTGAGCACCAATTCTTAAACCCTGAACCGAAGTTCTGGGTTTATTATCCCCAGCAGAGTCGCCAGAGCTGTCACATCTCCTTTTTCTTTCACGTCCCAACTATTTAATATTACACCCCGGGAAGGGATATAATAATAACAGGGAAGGAGTTTTTCCAATTAAAGCACATTCGGAACGAGATTTATTTATTAATTTCCAGAGTCGCCACTTGAGAAAATAATGGTGTCCCAAGTCACCAGTTTAATCACGAGCCGAGTAAATTATGACTCTGTTTTACAGTCCGCGAAACAAGAAATCCGGATAAGGAATTCTGTTAACCCGGGAGAAGGTGTTAGGCACTCCCGGATTCCGTGGTTCTAGCATGGTCGCTCAACTGGCGTATTTTTTTTATCAGATTTACTTATATGCTTTGATTTTTCAAAGGTGATTAATGTTCCGCTTTGTTATTTTTTAGGACTTGCGATGTCAAGAAAATGCATTTCGAATCACACCGCAACCAGTACGCTGTGACTTTAGTGCATTTCAGCTTCGTTGGGATTTGAGATTTGGGTCACATAAAATGTACACCCGTATTAGGAACGTAATTTTTTATTTATCGTGCCTATAATGTCTATGTCTTTATTATCTTTGAAAAGGACAGTGAAATTTGCTAAACGGTCCCTCCAAGTCTAGCATTTTGACATTGAAATCCGTTTGGGGGCCCCGTGTATTTTTATCTTCGGAACGAGGCTCATCCCTTATTTTAAGGTCCAATCCTATTCATATGCTATGTTTTCTATTTTTTGTTTTTTCTTCCTAATTCACATCTGTTTTTTTAAAACTTCAATGTTGGAGTCCAGGCCATTATTCACTATTGGGCCTGGACTTTAGACTCCTTATTGAAAATGGCCTAGCTAACGAGCAGTCTTTCTAAAGCAAGAAGGTATAACAGTCCATTATTAAAGACAATTGGTGTCACGACCCAAACCCCGGTCGTGATAGCGCCCAACACAATGCTAGGCAAGCCCGACCATATCATCTCTTAACCCAGCCAATTATTAATTCCAATTAATCAAATTAAACTTAAACAGCTAGTGATCATATCAAATGAAAAGCATGATAGTAAAAGCATACAAGTACGGTCCCAACCATATCGTGGTGTCACGAGACTGAGCCTCTACAGAATAACATCCTAATACAAACAAGTCTAGGCAAAATGAAAACAACAAGATGATAAGGAAGGAGAAAACATGCTCTGCGGACGCTGGCAGCTACCTCGTAGTCTCCGCCAAAGTAGATATAGATCAGCAGCTAAAATGTCTCAACTGCTCTCGGGCACCTGTGGATCTGCACCAAAAAGTGCAGGGGAGTGGGGTGAGTATATTTCAACTCAGTGAGTAACAATAATAAATAATAACCGAAAGTAAGAACTCCTGTGCTATCACTTAGCAGTTCTAAGGCAATCTTCACAAGTACGTCATCACTATAGTAGTACTTTAACCTCCAATCTACGTTTATCTCCACAAGATCCCACACTGATCAAACCCTCACTCGTACCCCTACGGTGTACAACCAGCTCAATATATAAAGACATATACATATGTCTATAATGTATAAGTATTTAAGTATGTATAATGATATGAATAAGTATAATGTTGCGGCGTGCAGCCCGCTCCAATACATATACCGCTACGGCGCGTAGCCCTTTCCATTTAACGTCGACGACGCTCACTGGGGTGTATACAAACTTCGGAGGGGCTCCCTAGGCCCAAGCGCTATGATGTTGCGGCGTGCAGCCCGATCCACACATATATTACTGCGGCGTGCAGTCCGATCCAATATATATATACACATATATAACTATACTGCTGCGGCGTGTAGCCCGATCCCATGATATACACCAGCGCTCACTGAGAATGTGTGCGGACTCGGACTCCGAAGGGGCTCCTACAGCCCAAGCGCAATAATACTGCGGCGTGCAGTCCGATCCACATGTATATTACTGCGGCGTGCAGTCCGATCCAATATATATATATATAGTGCTGTGGCGTGAAGCCCGATTCGATATAGGTACGTATTTATGATACCTCATAATGGGTCCTCGACCCTGTCCCAATTAGTATAGGATTGCCCCCTTCAGGCCCACTCAGCTAATTCAGGAAATTTCCACCCTAAGTAATCTATCTCTCACAGTACGCATCTAGTACTGGCTCTTAATGTGCTATTCAGCTAGTTTTACGGCTGAGTGAAGTTTCCAACATGATATAAGGGTCACCTAGCTCTACAAGTTCCCTAATGATCTACAGATCGGCACAAGGCCCCAAACATGGCTATTAGCCCAATTACACCGTTATAATCCACAATACACTAACAGTAGGGAAGGACCAAGTCCAAGTCCCCAATCACAATGTCACCACGCCCGTCACAAGACGCGTGTCTCATCTCAACATAGCACTATGAAGTGCTAGTACGGGGTTTCAAACCCTCAGTATATTATTTACTGTCACCACTCACCTCGAACCGGTAGAAGCCTCAGTCCGCCTTGCGCTTGCCTCGCAAATCAATCTCCTTGGATGCCAAATCTACTCAAACTCATAGAGAATACATCAATACATGCAATGACACACAACCCATTCGAAGTAACTTCCAATTGCACCAAAACCCACTAAGTTGTCAAAACCCGACTTTTGGTGCGCTTCTCGAAAATATATAAAAGTTACATATTAGGAACCCTCGTCTCAATACGAGTCTATACATATAAAGTTTTCCAAAATCGGACTCCGATTGCCCACTCAAATCGACAATTTACCAAAATCCTGTCTTAGGCTAAATTTCCTCACAATTTGATCCAATTTCCGTGAAATAAAGGAGGATTTCAAGATAAAAACGCGTAAAGGAACCATAAAACTCACCTCCTATGATCACCCGATGATCTCCCAGCAATATCTCGTCCAAATCGCCCAATTCTCCTCTCTAAACCGAGCCCAAATGTTTTTCACAACTTCTGAAATTAACCCTTCTGTTATTTTTATCACAGGCGCGATTTTCGCTCCTACGATTCCACACTCGCTCCTGCGAGTCCGCTTCTGCGGACAATTGTCCGCTTCTGCGGTTCCATATCAAGTTGCCCAGTTCCACTTCTGCTGTCTAGGTCTCGCACATGCGAGATCGCCTAAGCGGACTGGGTTCCGCTTCTGCGAAATCTCACCGGCTGGCCAACCTTTCCGCTTCTGCGACCTAGGACTCGCAGAAGCGAGTCCGCTCCTGTGACTCGCCATCCACTTCTGCGGAACCTCCTGGCCAAGCCCCTTTTCGCATCTGCGGTCCAAATTTCGCTTCCGCGGTCCCGCTCCTGCGGTCCAAATTCCGCAGGAGCGAAAACAACAAAACCAGCAAATCCTCAACCTGCAATTTCCATGTTTTTATCCCGTTTAACCTCGTGAATTCACCCCGGGCCCCTCGGGACCCCAACGAAAGCCACAAATATACACCATAACACGATACAAACTTGTTCCAATCATAAAATCACCTACTTTAACACGGAATAACCTCGAATTCAAGCAATTCAAGCCTAAGTTTCCATCCAACTTCCGCAACCGACATTCGACCAAAAACCCGACCAAACGACCTCCGAATGACCTGAAATTTTGCAGGAATTCCATTCCGACTTTCGTATCAAAATCTTACCTATCAATCGGTTTTCGCCAAAATTCCAACGTCGCCAATTCAAGCCTATTTCTACACCGGACCTCCAAATTCAATTCGGATCGCTCTCCTAGGTCACAAATGATCCCCTGAAGCTAACCAAACCATCCGAATTCTATTCTGAGCCTTCTAACCACAGGTCAACATCCAGCTGACTTTTCTCAACTATTCCTTCTTCTAAGAGACTATTTGTCTCATTTCCAACTAAACTCAATCCGGATTGACTCAAACTTACCCAACATGCATATTAAAACATTAACAAGCAGATAACGGGGATAACAGGGTGATAACTCACATGATGACGGGTCGGGTCATCACATTCTCCCCAACTTAAGAAAATGCTCATCCTCGAGCGGGTCAAGAAACATACCTGGAGACTCAAATAGCTGAGGGTATCTGCTCCGCATCTCCTGCTCGACCTCCCAAGTAGCCTCCTCCACGGTCCGACCTCTCTACTGCACCTTGACTGAAGCAATCTCCTCGGACCTCAACTTTCGAACCTGTCTACCCAGGATAGCCACTGGCTCCACATCATAAGATAGATCACCATCAAGCTGAATGGTACTGAAGTCTAATACATGAGACGGATCTCCGATGTACTTCCGGAGCATGGACACATGGAATACTGGATGAACACTGGATAAGCTGGGTGGCAAGGCTAACTCATATGCCACCTCTCCAACCCTCCTGAGTATCTCAAAAGGACCAATGTACCTGGGACTCAACTTTCCCTTCTTCCCGAACCTCATGACACCCTTCATGGGTGAAACCTTCAACAATACTCTATCACCAACCATGAAAGACAACTCTCGAACCCTACGGTCCGCATAACTCTTCTGGCAAGACTGTGCTGTGCGAAGCCTCTCCTGGATCAACTTTGCTCTATCCAGAGCATCCTGAACTAACTCGGTCCCTATCAATCTATCCTCACCAGGCTCAAACCATCCGACGGGAGATCTACATCATCTACCATACAATGACTCATACGGGGCCATCTGAATACTCGACTGATAACTATTGTTGTAGGAAAACTCAGCAAGTGGAAAGAACTCATCCCATGAACCTCCAAAGTCAATCACACATGCACGCAACATATCCTCCAGGATCTGAATAGTGCGCTCAGACTGTCCGTCTGTCTGAGGATGAAATGCGGTGCTCAACTCAACCCGTGTACCCAGCTCCCGCTGAAATGCTCTCCAAAACTGAGAAGTGAACTGAGTGCCTCTGTCAGATATGATAGACAATGGGACCCCATGCAACCTGACAATCTCCCGAATGAAAATCACCGCCAACCGCTCCAATGAGTAAGTAGTACATACTGGGATGAAATGTGCGGACTTAGTCAGCCGACAACAATCACCCATACAGAATCAAACTTCCTCGCTGTCCGAGGGAGTCCAGTAACAAAATCCATGGTGATCCTCTCCCATTTCCACTCGGGAATAACCATACGCTGAAGAACACCGCCCGGTCTTTGATGCTCATACTTGACCTGCTGGCAATTGAGGCACCTGGCTACATGCCTAACAATATCCATCTTCATTCTCCTCCACCAATAATGTTGTCTCAAGTCTTGGTACATCTTCGCGGCACCTGGGTGAATAGAGTACCGCGAACTGTGTGCCTCCTCAAGTATCAACTCCCGCAAACCATCTATATTGGGCACGCATATACGGCCCTGCATCCTCAGAACACCATCACTGTTGATAGTCACATCTCTAGCATCATTATGTTGCACTCTGTCCTTAAGGACAAGCAAATGTGGGTCATCATACTGTCGCTCCCTGATGCGATCATATAAGGAAGATTGAGAAACAACACAACCCAACACTCGACTCGGCTCTGAAATATCTAACCTCACTAGCCGATTGGCTAGGGCCTGAACATCATAAGAAAATGGCCTCTTCCCAACTGGGATGAAAGCTAGGCTGCCCATACTAACCTCCTTCGGACTCAAAGGATCGGCCACAACATTGGCCTTCCCTGGATGATACAAGATAGTGATGTCATAATCCTTAAGCAACTCTAACCACCTCCGCTATCTCAAATTAAGGTCCTTCTACCTGAATAAGTGCTGAAGGCTGCGATGATCCGTGAACACCTCACATGAGACACCATACAGGTAATGCCTCCAAATCTTCAAAGCGTGAACTATGGCTGCTTGCTCCAAATCATGAACAGGGTTGTTCTTCTCATGGGGTTTCAACTGACGAGAAGCATAAGCAATGACCCTACCCTCCTGCATCAACACAGATCTGAAGCTAACGGTAGAATCAAGACTGGTGCTGTGGTCAGTGCTGTCTTGAGCTTCTGAAAGCTCTCCTCGCACTCCTCGGACCATAAGAAAGGAACACCCTTCCGAGTCAATCTAGTCAAGGGTGAAGCAATAGAAGAGAACCCCTGAACGAATCGGCGATAATACCCTGCCAATCCCAGAAAGCTACGGATCTCAGTAACTGAGGTCGGTCCGGGCCAACTCTGCACTGCCTCGACCTTCCTCGGATCTACCTGAATACCATCACAGGACACCACGTGCCCTAAGAATGCCACGGACTCAAGCCAGAACTCACATTTGGAGAACTTGGCATACAGCTTCTCCTCTCTCAACCTCTGCAACACAATACTCAAGTGTCGAGCATGCTCCTCCTGGCTACGAGAGTAGACTAGAATGTCGTCAATGAACACAATCACAAATGAATCAAGATACGGCCTGAACACACTGTTCATCAG
>JASVEL010007537.1:0-23825 GCA_032618575.1 Nicotiana noctiflora
TGTACGAAGGATCATTCCGTACCATGGATGTGAGGATGAGAGTAAAAGCATGAAGGGTGATGCCGTGCACTTTATTTGCTTATTTGGTGAGGATGAGAGTAAAAGCACGAAGGGTGATGCCGTGCACTTTATTTGCTTATTTGGTGAAGATGAGAGTAAAGGCACGAAGGGTGATGCCGTGCACTTTATTTGCTTATTTTGTGAGGATGAGAGTAAAAGCAAGAAGGGTGATGCCGTGCACTTTATTTGCTTATTTGGTGAGGATGAGAGTAAAAGCACGTAGGGTGATGCCGTGCAACTATTTGCTATTCCTTGACTTGATATTACCTGACTTCCATTACACTTGGTTTTTCCTTGTTGATTTAATAACTGTTGTTAACTGTTGAGTTCCTTTGTGATATTTCTTGTTGAGTTGTTACTTGATTATTTCTCGTTATCTTGTGGTGTACATATATATATAACTGCACAGGTTTATGTGGGTGTCTGGTCCTAGGCTTGTCACTACTTCGCCGGGATAGGCCAGGCACTTACCAGCACATGGGGTCGGATTGTGCTGATACTGCACTTCTGTGCGTTTTTGCACAGGTTCAGGTTTCGATCAGGAGCAGCAGCATTAGATCTTTTGCGTGGAAGTTGAGCACACTGAGACCGAGGTAGCTTGCAGGCGTCCGCAGGCCCGGCGTCTTTTCTTTTACTTATGTTACCAGTTGTAGTCTCTTTGTTCCGAGACAAACAGATTATGTCATATTTCTTTCATACTTTTATGTGTAGTATTCAGTAGTAGTTCGTGAGTTGGTGACTCCACGTCTTGGGTAGAGGATATCAGTATGATTTTACCTTGAAACTGGTTATTTCTATTTCGATAAAGTCTTCCGCACTTATTTAATCAAAGTTATAGTTTTGTTGATAAATTAATTATGAAATATTATTAAAAACAGGATAGTATGAATACAGTGGCTTGCCTAGCTACCACGAGTAGGCGCCATCACGATCCCGATATTGGGGGAAAATCCAGGTCGTGACAAGTTGGTATCAGAGCTCTAGGTTACATAGGTCTCACAACTCACGAACAAGCTTAGTAGAGTCTGAGGGGTAGGTACGGAGACGTCTGTACTTGTCCTCCAGAGTCTATTGAGTTAGGAAAAGTCTCTCATTTGTTCTTTCTTATCATGCGAATTCATTCTTCAAATGTCAAATTGAATTTCTACTCTTGTCTTCCCACGGATGGCGAAGTCACGTACCGCTTCTTCAGCCGAACAATGGCACAGGCTGGTAATAGATCAACTACGCCTTCAAAAGTTTTACAGAGAATGGATAGGTTTCACCAAAGTCTTCACTACCACCTTCAGCGGTGCATCTTTTGAGAACCCACGAGATTGTGCTTGACAGTTCTTATGAGGAATTATAGAACGTGGGAATAGTCGAACGCGAGGGGTTCATTTTACTGTGCTACAGAAGGCACACAGAAGTAGTGGGAAGATAATGTATTTACCACACCAGTTATGGTCCCAACAGAAGATGCAATTATATCAGGAGATCACCTAATAAATCGTGTTGGGTTTCAACGGACCTTGACGTCCGGTCGATGTGTTGGAGTTGTGAAGGACAAATATGATGAGTTATTGGAATGTATATATATATGATATGGAAAGGTCCTCTAAATAATTTATACATATTTAAGGTTGGTTCTTTTCATGGGGTAAGAATCGCCCCAGAGAATAACGAAGAGTTTGTGAGTAAACGGGGTAGCTCAGCAGTGTTAAGCCAACATAGCAAAAGAGGAAATTGGCCATCGATGTTTGTGACAAGCCTACGAAGAGGGCAAGCCGACCAACGCAACGCTATCTACTAAACTCTATTTTAAGAAAATGTTCCGAAGACGTCACCCCCGAGATTCTCTGCAATATGTAGTATATGTGATCTGAACGGTTGTACCAGGTCACAATGACTGTGTCCGAATATATATTGTCATGAGCAATAAGTTAACTGAGCCTTAAAGGAATTGTTGTGAATGTGGAATTTTGGAAAAATACAATTTTAGGAAAGCACTCAGGCTACACACTCCATTGCAGTTAATAATTATCCTACATGGACAGCCAGATGTAGAGGTCAGGATGTTAGAGGTGGAGGTGAAAATTTTAGAGGTGGAGACCCGGCCATTGATATAATTTTTATGATATGAGGGAGGTCACTACATCAGATGTGGTCATTACACGTATAATTCAGATTGTTATATACAGAATAATTTTCCCTTAATTTGATTTGGTTTTGAAAGAAAATTTAGGCGAGTCCTTTTAACATGCTCCATTCATGAGTGAGCATCGTAATCATCAAATCTACTTAGAGAAATACTCACGTTGGGATATTACATGAGGATAGACATCCCTATTATTAGGTGTTAGTCACTCAAATATCCATGAGGCTAAGAGTGACTTTATATTACTTATTATAGTAGGTTTCGATATAATATTCTCGGAATGACTAATTTTAATCGTTAATTGTGTGCCCTATCAGTATGAGGGTTCATTTTATGTCGTGGTTATCTTTGACGGACAATTATTGAAAGGAAAAAAGAAAGGAAATGAAAAATTTCAGATGATATGATGTGCAAGCACAGTGATTCAGAGTTGAGGATGAGATCCTCCAATTTTTGGCATAATGTGAAATATTTCTAAGCCGAGCTTCAAGCTGCGGTGGATATCATATGAGGACTGGGTCCTGGTAGTAAGAGTTTATGTGTTTAAAATTCTTCTTTTATGAAATTAATATTTTGTATTGCATTCGTAAATAAGAGTCATGTCCGTTAGGACTATTTGACAATTCTTGTATAGTTTCTATTCATATTTAGTCATTTCTATTTTAAAACCGTTGTGCTTAGCCTTTGAGACGAGCACCCAGGTGCGTATAAATATGACTCATTAATTCAAAAAAATAATCGCGAGGTCTCCATACCTCATTCTGAGTAAAGTGGTATTTGTAGAATAAGGTATTTGATAACACGTAGTTAATTGGCAATGTTGTAATTTAGGGACGACTCTTTTCGCCAAAGTCATGGTTATGTGTATAAGTACGTGGTGTTCATGCCCTAGTTAGACTGGCTCGTTATAGTACCCATGGATGACGTACTGGTATACTCCCGCAGCCAGGAAGAGCACGAGCAGCACCTCAGAGTGGTTCTTCAGACTCTGAAGGATAATCAGCTATATGCCAAATTTTCGAAATGTGAGTTCTGGTTGAGTTCGGTAGCATTTCTGGGTCACATTGTATCAGTGGAAGGTATTCAGGTGGACCCAAAGAAGATTGAGGCAGTCCAGAATTGGCCTCGACCAGCTTCAGTGACTGAGATCCGGAGTTTCTTGGGATTGGCAGGTTACTACCGTCGATTTGTAGAGGGGTTTTCTTCTATTGCAGCCCCCGATGACCAGGTTGACCCAGAAGGGTGTCCAGTTCCAGTGGTCAGAGGAGTGTGAGGCGAGCTTTCAGAAGCTCAAGACAGCCTTGACCACCGCGCCAGTGTTGATACTACCTACGGGTGCAGGGCCTTATACAGTTTATTGTGACGCATCTCGTACAGGGCTTGGAGCGGTATTGATGCGGGATGGTAAGGTTATCGCTTATGCTTCGAGACAGTTAAAAATACATGAGAAAAATTATTTAGTACATGATCTTGAGTTAGCAGCAGTGGTGCATGCCTTGAATATCTGGAGGCATTATCTATCTGGGGTGACGTGTGAGGTATACACTGATCACAAAAGCCTACAGTACTTGTTCAAGCAAAAGGAGTTGAATCTACGACAACGGAGATGATTAG
Organism: Nicotiana noctiflora; assembly: GCA_032618575.1. Taxonomy (NCBI): domain Eukaryota; kingdom Viridiplantae; phylum Streptophyta; class Magnoliopsida; order Solanales; family Solanaceae; genus Nicotiana; species Nicotiana noctiflora. Next base: position 3,812 of record JASVEL010007537.1, read on the forward strand.
AGTTGCTAAAAGACTATGATGTTACTATCTTATATCACCCAGGTAAGGCCAATGTGGTGGCCGATGCATTGAGTAGAAAGTCCGCCAGAATGGGTAGTCTTGCATTCATTTCGGTCAGTCAGAGACCATTTGCTCTAGATGTCCAGGCCTTAGCCAACCGGTTCGTGAGATTAGACATTTCTGAGCCTAGCAGAGGGTGTTAGCCTGCACGGTCTCTCGTTCTTCTCTATTAGAGCGTATCCGTGAGAGGCAATTTGATGATCCTCATTTGCGTGATTTGAGAGATACAGTACAGCGGGGAGGTGCCACAAAGGTAAATCTAGATGAGGATGGGGTATTGAGATTGCAAGGTCGAGTTTGTGTGCCCAATGTCGAAGGGATTCGAGAGTTGTTATTAGCGGAGGCCCACAGTTCGCGGTATTCTATTCACCCAGGCGCCGCGAAGATGTACCAGGACTTACAGCATCACTATTGGTGGCGTAGAATGAAGAAAGATATCATTGCGTATGTCGCTCGGTGTTTAAATTGTCAGCAGGTGAAATATGAGCACCAGAGACCTGGTGGTGTATTCCAGAGGATTGAAATTCCCGAGTGGAAATGGGAGCGGATCACTATGGACTTCGTTACTAGACTTCCTTTGACTCGGAGGAAATTTGATGCTATTTGGGTCATTGTTGATAGGCTGACCAAGTCAGCACACTTTATTCCAGTATCTGTCTCCTACTCGTCGGAGAGGTTAGCAGAGGTTTACATTAGGGAGATTGTTCGTTTTCATGGGGTGCCAGTATCTATTATCTCTGATCGGGGTACGCAGTTTACCTCGCGGTTCTGGAGAGCGGTCCAGCAAGAGTTAGGCACCCAGGTTCAACTGAGTACAACATTTCACCCTCAGACGGATGGCCAGTCCGAGAGGACTATTCAGATTCTAGAGGACATGCTTCGAGCCTGTGTTATTGATTTCGGAGGCTCGTGGGACCAGTTTCTGCCATTAGTAGAGTTTGCCTACAATAATAGTTACCAGTCCAGCATCCAGATGGCCCCGTATGAGGCATTGTATGGTAGGCAATGTCGATCTCCAGTCGCATGGTTTGAGCCGGGAGAGGCTCGGTTGTTGGGTACAGATTTAGTTCAGGAGGCCTTGGATAAGGTCAAGACTATTCAGGAGAGATTGCGTTCAGCTCAGTCCAGACAGAAGACTTATGCGGATCGTAAGGTTCGAGATGTAGATTTCATGGTTGGTGAGCGAGTATTGCTCCGAGTGTCGCCTATGAAGGGCGTGATGAGGTTCGGGAAGAAGGGCAAGCTCAGCCCTAGGTATATTGGCCCATTTGAAATTCTAGACAGAGTGGGAGGGGTGGCTTACGGACTAGCTTTGCCGCCTAGCTTATCAGCCGTGCATCCAGTTTTTTTCATGTATCTATGCTTCGGAGATACCACGGCGATCCCACACATGTGTTAGACTTCAGTACCGTCCAATTGGACAATGATCTATCTTACGAGGAGGAGCCGGTGGCCATTCTAGACCGGCAGGTTCGACAGTTGAGGTCGAAGAGTTATCCTTCTGTGCATGTTTAGTGGAAAGGTGAGCCTCCTGAGGCATCGACCTGGGAGTCTGAGTCTGAGATGCGGAGCCGCTACCCACATTTATTTCCCGACTCAGGTACTTCTTTCTTTTGTCCGTTCGAGGACGAACGGTTGTTTTAGAGGTGAAGAATGTGACGACCCAAAGGGTCATCACTTATTTTATTAATCATTTCGAGCTTCTGAGGCCTTGAAAACCTCATTCTATATTGCCTCGATTTACGTGCACGATCCGAGCATGTGGCCGGAAAGTTTTTATGTTGAAATATATGAAAAATGTGAGAAATTTGGATAAAAATGATATTAATATTGATATAGTTGACTTCGGTCAACATTTTTGGTAAACGGACCCGGACCCGAGATTGGATGGTCCCGAAAGGTCCGTAGGAAAATATGGGACTTGGACATGCGTCCGGAGTCGAATTCTGAGGCCTAGAGCCCAAGTTATGAATTTTTCTATGAAATTGTTTTTGATGTAATTATTAAAGGAAAATGAATTAATTGACCTCGGTATCGGGCTCGTATTTTGGTTCCGACGCCCGGTTCAAGTCTTAAATATTATATATGTGCTTTCCGCAAAGTTTGGTGACATTCGGATGTCGTTTGATATGTTTTGGACCTTGAGTTCCAAGTTTGAAAGTTTTGAAAACCAAAAGTATGAAAATCATGAACTTGAGGCTTGATTTGATGAAAACGATGTGATATTGGCGATGTGATCGCACGAACAAGTTCGTAATGTGTTTTTGATGTTGTGTACATGTTTGGTTTGGAGCCCGGGGCTTGGGTAAAGATTTGATAGGCCGTTGGATCCATTTCTGAATTTTTGCACTGCTGGTTTTTCACCCAGCTGTTGGCTTCGCATTTGCGAAGTATTTCTCGCAAATTGCGAAGGTGACCGATCAAGGCAGGGTTCGCAAATGCGAACCCTTGATCGCAAATGCGAAGGGCATCCAGGACGGCTTGAGTTCGCAAATGCGAACATAACCTCGCAAATGCGAGGCCTTCATTGTTAAGCCAGGCTTCGCAAATGCGAAGCATTCTTCGCAAATGCGAAGGTCCCTGGAGGCCAGCCTTGTTCGCAAATGCGAACATTATGTCGCAAATGCGAACCTCCCAGTATGCCTTGGCTTCGCAAATGCGAACAAAAGTTCGCAAATGCGAACTTCCCATCCTTAGCTTATTTTTCAAACTCCAAAATTTGGTCGGGGTTCGCAATTGCGAACCCATGTTTGCAAATACGAACATAGAGACCTGTAAATCACGATTTCCAGCTTCATTTTTCACATTTCACAACCCAAAAACACCCATTTGCGATTCTTCACGGACCCCATCTTCTTCAAGACAATTGTAAGTCACTTTTTACTTAATTCTTTCAATTCCTAACATCATTAAACATGTTTTCCAATAGAAATCAAAGGTTTTCATGGTAGAATTTCTTGTTTTTGGTAGAATATAGGGTTTTCATAAATTAGGAAATTGGACCTCGAATTGAGGTCCGATTTTGAAACAAATCATATACTTGAACTCGTGGGGGGATGGGTAACCGGATTTTGGTCCGAACCCCGAGTTCCGACCATGTGGGCCCGGGGGTCGAAATTCACTATTCCGGGTAGAATGTTGTAAAAGTTGTAATTGGCCTTATGAATTAGTTTGTTCAGTAGTATTGATGATATTAAATCAATTGTGTATAGATACGATTGGATTGGAGCCAAATTTGAAAGGAAAAGGCATTGCCACAGATTGAATTGTTCATAAACATTCGAGGTAAGTGTTTGTTCTATCCTAGCTTGAGGGAATAGGATTATGTGCTATGTGCTATGTGATCGAGTGCGGTGTATGGGCTGTGGTGACGAGCATCCATACACTGCCGTCTTGTATGACCGTGAGTCGTTGTAAATACTTGTTGTGAGACATATTTAAAGATAAATTGTTGAACCCTTGCCGGGTGGTAGAATTGTTATTGATTGCCCTTGCCGGGACTTTGTTGTGATGATTATTGTGTCCCTTGACGGGACGGTTCATGATTTGTTGTTTTCATTCTCTGCCCTTAACTGTGATTGTTATCTGGGTGAGGATGAGTGATAATGTACGAAGGGTGATGCCGTGCCTTGATTTATTGTTTATGCACGAAGGTTAATGTCGTGCCTTGATTTATTATTTATGCACGAAGGTTAATGCCGTGCCTTGATTTATTGTTTATGCACGAAGGTTAATGTCGTGCCTTGATTTATTGTTTATGCACGAAGGTTAATGCCGTGCCTTGGTTTATTGATTATGCACGAAGGTTAATGACGTGCCATGTTATTGATTATGCACGAAGGATCATGTCGTGCCTTGTTATTGAACCATGTACGAAGGATCATGCCGTACCATGGATGTGAGGATGAGAGTAAAAGCATGAAGGGTGATGTCGTGCACTTTATTTGCTTATTTGGTGAGGATGAGAGTAAAAGCACGAAGGGTGATGCCGTGCACTTTATTTGCTTATTTGGTGAGGATGAGAGTAAAAGCACGAAGGGTGATGCCGTGCACTTTATTTGCTTACTTGGTGAGGATGAGAGTAAAAGCACGAAGGGTGATGCCGTGCAACTATTTGCTATTCCTTGACTTGATATTACCTGACTTCCATTACACTTGGTTTTTCCTTGTTGATTTAATAATTGTTGTTAACTGTTGAGTTCCTTTGTGATATTTCTTCTTGAGTTGTTACTTGATTATTTCTCGTTATCTTGTGGTGTACATATATATAGAACTGCACAGGTTTATGTGGGTGTCTGGTCCTAGGCTTGTCACTACTTCGCCGGGATAGGCCAGGCACTTACATGCACATGGGGTCGGTTGTGCTGATACTACACTTCTGTGCATTTTTGCATAGGTTCAGGTTTCGATCAGGAGCAGCAGCATTAGATCTTTTGCGTGGAAGTTGAGCACACTGAGACCGAGGTAGCTTGCAGGCGTCCGCAGGCCCGGCGTCTTTTCTTTTACTTATGTTACCAGCTGTAGTCTCTTTGTTCCGAGACAAACAGATTATGTCATATTTCTTTCAGACTTTTATGTGTAGTATTCAGTAGTAGTTTGTGAGTTGGTGACTCCACGGCTTGGGTAGAGGATTTCAGTATGACTTTACCTTGAAACTGGTTATTTCTATTTCGATAAAGTCTTCCGCACTTATTTAATCAAAGTTATAGTTTTGTTGATAAATTAATTATGAAATATTATTAAAAACAGGATAGTATGAATACAGTGGCTTGCCTAGCTACCACGAGTAGGCGCCATCACGATCCCGATATTGGGGGAAAATCCGGGTCGTGACAAAAATCTAGTTGATATGAATTAAACCGTATCATATATGTCGGTTACAGTCAATATACATGACATAATATACGATTATTATTCATTTTAATCTTATTAGTTACATGTCTTATTACTAAATAGATATTACCTTCCGTTTATATTTAACCAACGATTTATACACATATGGGTATTGCTACATCGGTAGTTCTATTGGGATTAAAATAAGTATAAGGAAAATTACCCTCTATAACCCTTCAAAATTTTAATAGCTCATGTTTTGACCTACTTTCAAAAAATGGCCTTTCGGCCCAAACATATTGAATATAGTAGCCGAACGGAATGAGTATAACAACATAAGCGCCTGTAGCTTAGTGGATAGGGCGCCTGTTACCTAAGCTGATGGGCGCAGATTCGACCCCTACCTAGCGCAATGGAGAAAATCCTTTTTGCAATGTATAAATATAGTATCATAAGTTCGATAGTGTATCATTAGTGTATATTTAGCATAACTCAACTGTGCTTGTGTATCTAAAGTGTATATATTTGTGTACCCCAAATATATTTTGTATCGTGAATGTATAATCTCTCTAAACAATGTATCAAAATTGTATATAATGTGAATTTCCTAATATTTTGGTGTGTATCATGTATTATTATATAGTGACAGTCTTTTTTATATATTTTTTGTATAGTTACATCTATTTTGTATATTTTTTATATAGTGACACTCTATTTTATATAGTTACATCTATTTTGTATATTTTTTGTATAGTGACAATCTATTTGTATATCTTTTGTATAGTGACAATCTATTTTGTATATTTTTTTTTATAGTGACAGTCTATTTTATATATTTTTTGTATAGTGATAATCTATTGTATATAAATTGTATAGTGACACTCTATTTAGTATACTTTTGTATAGTGATAGTCTATTTTGTGTATATATTTTATATGCTGACACTTAAAAAAATTCCACTGACACTCTTACAAAATAATATAAAATAGACTATCACTATACAAAATTTTACAAATAGACTGTCACTATACAATTTATATGCAATCGACTTGTTATTCCAAACTTAATTTAAGTGAGTTGCTTATTTTGTTATTGGATTTTCAGAGCAAAATGTGAAATCACTTTGCATAGTTCTAGGATAAATTTGACCATTTTCACTTGTAAAAAAAAAAATTCATGTTGAAAAGCTTTTACTGGTAGCCAATAAGGTCCATTTAACTGCTACTACTAGTGAAAATGGGTCACTTGAATCTACCATCGTCAAAGTTAAATGTTCGACAGTGGCGTCTTCTTGATTTAGTATCAGCGGCTTTCTTTGCAGCAGTGTTAATTTTCTTCCTTCTTTTGTGTACCCCTTTGGGTGATTCCTTAGCTGCTTCAGGGCGTCAGTCTTTGCTTCGTTCAGCCTCTGGGGATTCACATCAGCGCAGTCGCCTTGTCGCAGAGGTACAATTTCATATAGTTAAACTTTCAGTTTAGTTTGGATTAGATCTATTTTAATAATTTGTGGGATAATTAATAGGTGGAGTCAGGGAAACAGACTATAGGTATTGATGCTTGCCCAGCAGACTATGTGGATCATATGCCTTGTGAGGATTCGAGATTTATGTGGATCATATGCCTTGTGAGGATCCGAGATTAAATAGCCAGTTGAGTAAGAATTACTTTTGGGCTATAAGTTGTATAATATAATTTTGGGCTACTGGATGATATAAATTTGGCCCGAGAGGCTACAAATGATATTTGCTCATAAGTATATGGAGTGATGTCATACCTATATCATTCATAGGTCCACATAATACTATTGGGATTAAATTCTTCTGTCATATAATTGATTACGGTCGTACATATACTAATAAACACGGTGTCACACCCCTTTTTTTACCAACAAACTTTCCACTAAACCCTCTTAAATTAATCAATTTTAGTTAAATGCTTGAAAAGGATTTCAATTAGAAAAATGACAAAAATGATGTTTAAAAGGAAATAACTCAGAGTCGCCATCTGGCATTTGATTTCGGGGTTCCAGGCCACCGTTTTTTTTTTCTAAAAATAGTTCTTTTCCTTTCAAAACACTTGAGACTCTAAATACTAAGTCTACGCTAGAGATTCGGATAAGGGGATTCATTTGAGTCGGGGAGAAGGTGTTAGGCACTCCCCAAGTCCCGTGAAAGTCGCGGTTGCGTACTCAATCAAGTTGGCTTTTAAAATTCAATTGAGGTAGAAAACACAGAAAAAGCAAAATAAACACATACGAAGCTCGAGGCCGTCCCCACCTAATAAGAGAAAATGAAAAGGAAAAGAAAAATTCTAAGCTAACCTATACTACGACTTATCCATCATGCTCGTCAAGGCCTCCAAAATATTTACATACTTCTTCGGGGCATACCCCGGAATAAAATATTTATAAATCCTTCGGGGCATTCCCCGGATATATTTAACTAGGAACGACCTCTCGCCTCAAATCCAAAAGCAAAATCCTAAAATTTGCCTACCCAAGTGTGATCGGCCTAAACATGCTCCTAGCGGCTAAAATAATAGGAATAAACTAAATGATATTAAACCAAATTTCTAACGCCTCAGCCATTTTGTAACTTTGTTCAGAATCAATTCCATGACCCATTTTAAATTTAAATTTTACTATAAACAAGGGTAACTTTTAGTTAGATATCTCAACTACAATTGATTTGAGTAAATCTACAAGCAATGAACACTTAGCATGTGTAAACGAAGGAATCACAAAATTGTATCACTAAACAAGCAACTAAAATTAAACAAAAATGAATGAGCAGAGAGTCGAAGGATTAAACCTCAGCAAAATGGTATCTTCGCCATTAATAAAACAGCCATGATTCTGCTACATCAACTTCGTGAGTATTAGAATGTGACAACAAACTTCGACTAAAATCTGGCTTTCCTGCGAAAATAGGGACTGCAAACTAAACCTCAGACGGCGGCTTCTTAATCGAACTCCACAATTTGAACATAAAAATTCCGAATTCGAACTGAAGATGGAGCATATATTTTGTATTTTCTAAGATTTAAATCAATTTAAAAACTAAACAAGGGCCTAAAAATGAAAGAAGAAACTGAGTTCTTTGTTTTCTTCTGCGAATCGCAGCTGGTGGTGGTTGACAACAGTCATTTTGAGTGGACCAGTGACTGTGTTTTGAAGAAGAAGAGCTGCGATGGTCGTTGTTGATTTTTCTGGCGAGGTGGGGGTGGATTTGGTCGTGGCTGGCGTTGGGTTTGGGTGGCAGAAGGTTCGGCGGTTGAAGCTCTTGGAGTCTAGGGCTGGCGACTGCTCTCTCTTCTTTTGTCTCTGTTGTTGGTGAAGATCAGGGGTCGTTTAGTGTACGAAAGGTGGCCGGCGGGTTAGAGGCTGGAGGCGGCCAGTGTGGTTGTGAGCAGGCGGCGGCTATGGGGCGTTGGAGAAGGGCTGGGCGGCGGCAACTCTCTTTTGTGTTGGCTAGGGTTTTTTGTGTTGTTGTGTCTCTTTTTTTATGTGGGAGAAGATGATAATTAGGTTTTTTAGGTTCAAAATCTGATGGGGTTGTGGGTATGGGTAAGGTGTTTGGGCCTCAGATTTGGGCTGATGTTATTCATGACATTACTTAGCCTAAAACATTAATCTTCCCTTCTAGTGTAATATAAAATCTACACTATATAATACAAAATTAATTCTAATTAATTAAAGTAAATAATATTATATTGTAATACTATTTTTATATTTTTAAAATTCATACTAAAAGATAAACATGGAATTAGATTAAAAATATTACAAAATTAAAATAACATTACTATTCAAAACACTAATATCCTTGAAAATAAAGTCTAACTATTTTTGTATTTTGAATTTTATGATAAAAATAATGAAAAATAATTAAAATTAGTGAAAATAACTATATGAGACCTAAATTAAATATTCTACGCTAAAATGGGTGAAATTTCGGGGAGGTTCAAAAATTACATGTCTACACCTGGCCCTCTTTGACTGAAAATACAAAGTATTTTCAGACAAAAAACGACTAGACAGGTTTTTTGACCTGAACCTTATTTAAAAGACCAAAAGCTAAGAGGGAAGAAGAATGTGACCGAGCACTGGTATCTGAGCTGCCTACATATCCTTGGCTGTAAAGGAATCAGGCCACGCGTAGTTCAAAAGTGAATGAGATGATGGAGTGTACCGAGATGGAGAGTCGAGTCGAGTGCCGTCGAGGTTCCAGTCCGCGGTTTCTGCCATTACATCCAAATCAGAAAATGAAAAAGACTAACTAAACCTGTTAACTGTGAGTTACAAGATTCCTATCTATGAGTCTTCTAAAGCTTGATGTTGAGTCTTGAATGGTTCTTCATGCAGATTTTAGATCTGAACCTTGACGCTCGCTAGATGCAGGTGTTAGCTCATTTTTCTTATGCTTTTCGAATCCAAACCGGACATACAATGCTTGTGACATTAGTCATGTCTTGAGCGATCCACCTCTTATCCCGGCCTCTACATTTTGGACTCACCTCCCTTCTCTTTTTTTTTTTTCTTTTTTTTTTTTGTTTTTCTTTTCTATTCTGGATTGAAATTAGTTATGTTGATCACCTCGGATTGTTGACTCGCATTCTTGCTGCGAGCTTCTGCTACTTCTAGCATGAACTGATTTCTGAAATAATTTCCCTCGTTATCCAGGTGGGCGCCTGACTGCAAAAACTTGAAACTATATTCCCTTGTTATCTAGGTGTGCGCCTGATTGCAGACTTCAAATGTATTCCCTTGTTATCCAGGTGGGTGCCTGATTGCTAAAACTTGAAATGTATTCCCTTGTTATCCAGGTGGGCGCCTGATTGCAAAAACTTGAAATGTATTCCCTTGTTATCCAGGTGGGCGCCTGATTGCAGAAACTTGAAATGTATTCCCTTGTTATCCCGGTGGGCGCCTGATTGCAGAAACTTAAAATATATTCCATTGGTATCCAGGTGGGCGCCTGATTGCAAAAACTTGAAATGTATTCCCTTGTTATCTATGTGGGCGCCTGATTGCAAAAACTTGAAATGTATTCCCTTGTTATCCAGGTGGGCGCGTGATTGCAGAAACTTGAAATGTATTCCCTTGTTATCCAGGTGGGCGCCTGATTGCAAAAACTTAAAATGTATTTCCTTGTTATCCAGGTGGGCGCCTGATTGCAAAAACTTGAAATGTATTCTCTTGTTATCCAGGTGGGCGCCTGATTGCAGAAACTTGAAATGTATTCCCTTGTTATCCAGGTGGGCGCCTGATTACCAAAACTTGAAATGTATTCCCTTGTTATCCAGGTGGGCGCCTGCATTACAACAAAACAAACAAAACAAAAGAAAATTTTCTGCCCCAGTTTGGGATTCGGGCATATTTGTGAATGTTAATTGGATCATGCTACCTACAGAGCTCTCAGAATTTGAAAGTTAGATCCCATAATCCAGGAGGGTCCTAAGAATTCTAAACTAAATCCCATTATCCAGGAGGGTCCTGAGAACACTAAAATTAAATCCCATTATCCAGGAGGATCCTGAGAACTTTTAAAATTAAATCCCATTATCCAGGAGTGTCACGACCCCAAACACGGTCGTGATGGCGCCTAGCGCATTGCTAGGCCAGCCCGACCAATTAACAATATTCACGGAGCTATGAGCTCACTTTATCTAATTTAAGCATAACAGAAATAAGTCAATAATGATAGAAATACCAATACGGGGATCAAGTCCCAAATAGTAACAACTCCCCAAAGACCGAGGGGTCAAGAGTCAAGAGCCTCTAATGATAACATAAGTGCAATAGTGTTTACAACGATACTCAGTGCGGAAAGAAATAGCAATACGAAATGAAAAGACAACTATAAGGGAAGTCAGGTCCTGCGGACGCAACAGCTACCATGACTATCCCGCAGAAATGCCTCTGAACGGCTACCGGATCAGGACTGCTGAGAGGTACCTGGATCTGCACACAAGGTGCAGGGAGTAAAGTGAGTACTTCTAGACTCAATGGTAATGAACATGGGTAAGACAGTGTAGATAAGAAATCACAATATAGCACTATGTAAAGTTGTAATCAAATACCCTGTAACAGTCTCAATCTCAACAATAATATGTACCAACAAGTACCAGCAAAACAGTATAACAGCTATCAGATGTAGCTAAATGCAATGCAATGCATGATATGACCGCTACGACGCGTAGCCCGATCCAATTTGGGTACTCGTGCTCACCGTGGGGGTTCAGACTCCGGAGGGGCTCCTACAGCCCAAGCACAATATCATGATATGCTGCGGCGCGCAGCCCGATCCACTACCAGTCAGCTAATATGCAATGTAGCCTCGCAGGATCAAAAGTAGTATTTGAAAACTCTTTTTATCATTTTTTAGTAGAAAACAGTATATCAGAAATTCCAGAGTTTAGAAAACAATTATGACAGTGATAACTGAGGACTGGTAGTAAAATAGCATGTCAATATCACAAAAACAATAATAACGATCCTCGCAGGATCTCAATAACTGGCTCACAACCCATAAATGTACACGACCATCCAAGTAGGAGGTTCACTGGCTCAATAGTAGCCAATAACACAGTGCAGTATCAACAGGTCAGACTAAGCCATAGTCCCCAATCACATTCGACCCCGCACTCACAGGACAGTACGTGTCTCGCCTCAATACAGTGTCACAATGTGGTATACCGGGGTTTCGAACCCGCTGGTCATCACCCACAGCCATTACTCACCTCGACTCGGCTCGACGACTCATCCGCAATGCCCTTGCCAAGAGAGTCGGCCTTCACAGGTGTAGAATCTGATCAAATTCAATAGAAATACATCAAAATAGGCCAATGGAATGTTACCGAGTCAAAACAATTCGAGTTACACCAAAAACTACAAAGTTGCCAAAACCCGACTTTCGGTACGCTTCTCGAAAAATTATGGAAGTCACATATTCGGAATCTTTATCTCAACACGAGTCCATGCATACAAAATTTACCAAAATCGGACTCCATTTGTCCATTCAAATCATTGATTTTCCATAATTTAGTCCTAGGGCTAAAATCCCCCTTTAATCTTCCATTTACAGAGAAATACCCAAAGATTTCATGATAAAATACTGTAATTAGGCCATAAAACTTACCTCCGACGAATACCCGATGAATTCCCAGCAATCTCCCGTGAGTTTCTCTCTCTAGAACTCAAAAATGGAGGTTTTATGTCTAAACCCGCGACTGGTCTGTGTTCTGTAATTAAATTCACTGCCGGATCAAGTTACCCTATGCGTTCGCGTGACTACCCATGCGTCCGCGATGAACAGCCCGGCTAACCCTTCGTGAACGCGACACGGCACCACGCGTTCGCGATGACTAATCTGCTCAGCCGCCAGAATTAACCCTACGCGAACGCGACCTCAGGGACGCGAACGCGATGCATCCCAAACTCCTCCTACGCGAACGCGACATACAGGACACGATCGCGAAGCCTTCCTACTTCCTCCTACGCGAATGCGACGCCCAGCATCGCGAACGCGATTCTCAACTTGATCCTGCCTATGCGAAATCGGCTCCTGCCTCGCGAACGCGAAGGCTAAATTCCCTGCACAGATTTCTGCAATTTTCTGCAGATTTGCAAAGTCTCAAAATGCCTGGATGATGGTCTGTATTCACCCCAAGGCCCTAGGGACACCCAACGAAAATTACCAACATACTCCAAAACACGATACGAACTTGTTCCAATCATAAAAACACGCCCTTAAACACAGAAATCATCGAATTATAGCGGATTCAAGCCTAGGATTCAACTCAAACTTTCGAAACTAACATTCTATCAAAAATCCGACCAAACAACGTCTGAATGACTTGAAAATTTGCAGACATATCCAAAATCACATGATGAAGCTACAGAAATAGTCGGAATTCCATTCCGACCCCCGTATCAAAATCTCACCTACCGTTCGGATTTTGCCAAAATTCAACCTTAGCCAATTCAAGCCTATTTCTATACCGGACCTCCAAATTCAATTCTGATCGCTCCCCTAAGTCATAAATCACCTCCTGGAACTAACCAAATCATCAGAATCCAATTCCGAGCACTCTAACTAAATAGTCAACTCCAGGTTGACTTTCCATATTTAAGCTTCCTTCAAAAAGGCTATTTGCCTCATTTTCAACCAGAATCACTCCTAACTCACCCGATAGACTCTAACATTGATATAAAAGCATAAAACACATAAATGCAAGGTAACGGGGTGGTAATTCTTGTGATGACGGGCCGGGTCATCACATTCTCCCTCACTTAAGCAAACGCTCGTCCTCGAGCGGGTCAAGAAATATACCTGAAGACTCAAACAAGTGAGGATATCTGCTCCGCATCTCCCGCTCGATCTCCCAAGTGGCCTCCTCCACGGGTCTACCTCTTCACTGAAACCTTAACTGATGCAATGTCCTTGGACCTCAATTTTCTCACCTGACGACCCAATATAGCTATAGTCTCCACGTCACAGGTCAAGTCATCATCAAGCCGAATAGTGCTAAAGTCCAACACATGCGATGGGTCGCCAACATACTTCCAGAGCATGGACACGTGAAACACTGGATGAACTCCTGATAGACTGGGTGGCAAAGCAAGCATATACACCATCTCTCCAATCCTCTTAAGGATCTCAAAAGGGCTAATAAATCTCGGACTGAGCTTTCCTTTCTTCCCAAGTCTCATGACGCCTTTCATCGGCGAACCTTCAGTAAGACTTTCTCACCCACAGAATAAGACACATCCTGAACCTTTCGGTCCGCATAACTCTTCTGGCGTCACTGAGCTGTACGAAGTCTCTCCTGAATGACCTTCACCCTATCCCAAGCATCCTTGACTAACTCTGTCCCCAACAACCTTGCCTCGCCGGGCTCAAACCAACCAACTGGAGACCTACACCATCTCCCATATAAAGCCTCATACGGCACCATCTGAATACTGGATTGGTCGCTTTTATTATAGGCAAACTCTACGAGAGGCAAATAATCAGCCCACATGAACAACTGAAGTCAATAACACAAGCTCTCAACATATCCTCCAAAATCTGAATAGTACGCTCGGACTGTCCGTCCGTCTGAGGATGGAATGCAGTACTCAACTCAACCCGAGAGCCCAACTCACGCTGAAATGTCCTCCAGAACTGCGAAGTAAACTGAGTAACTCTGTTTGATATGATAGAAACTGGGACTCCATGCAATCTAACGATCTCCCGAATGAATATCTCAGCTAACCGCTCCGAGGAGTACGTAGTACACACAGGAATGAAGTGAGCTGACTTGGTCAGCCTATCCACAATTACCCAAACTGAATCAAAGTTCATCGATGTCCGAGGGAGTCCAGTAACAAAGTCCATAGTGATCCTTTCCCACTTCCACTCGGGAATATCAATACACTGAAACACACCACCGGGCCTCTAATGCTCATACTTAACCTGCTGACAGTTGAGGCATCGTGCTACATGTCTCACAATGTCCATCTTCATCTTTCTCCACCAATAATGCTGTTTCAAGTCTTGATACATCTTCGCGGTTCCTGGATGAATAGAATACCGCGAGCTATGGGCCTCCTCCAATATCAACTCACGAAGGCCATCAACATTAGGCACACATATCCGGCCCTGCATCCTCAATACGTCGTCACTATCAATGGTGACATCTCTAGCATCATCATGCTGAACTCTGTCCTTTAGGACAACCAAGTGTGGATCATCATACTGGCGCTCATGTACACGATCATATAGAGAAGACCGAGATACAACACAAGCCAATACCCTGCTGGGCTTTGAAATGTCTAGCCTCACTAGCCGATTGGCTAGCACCTGAACATCATAAGCAAATGATCTCTCCTAAGCTGGAATATATGCCAAGCTCCCCATAGTGACCGCCTTCTGGCTCAAAGCATCGGCCACCACATTGGCCTTCCCCGGATGATATAGAATAGTTATGTCATAATCCTTGAGCAACTCAAGCCATCTCCGCTGTCTCAAATTAAGATCCTTCTGTTTGAAAAAGTGTTGGAGACTACGATGATCGGTATACACCTCACAGGACACGCCGTACAAATAGTGCCTCCAAATTTTCAAGGCATGAACTATGGCAGCTAGCTCCAAATCGTGAACATGGTAGTTCTTCTCATGTGGCTTCAACTGCCGAGAAGCATAAGCAATCACCTTACCTTCATGCATCAATACACAACCTATCCCCACTCTCGAGGCGTCACAATATACAGTATATGAACCTGAAGCTGATGGCAACACTAATACTGGAGCTGTGGTCAAAGCTGTCTTGAGCTTCTGAAAGCTCTCCTTGCACTCATCCGACCACACGAATGGTGCACCCTTCCGAGTCAACTTAGTCAAAGAAGAAGCAATGGATGAAAATCCCTGAATAAACCGGCGATAATATCCTGCCAAGCCAAGAAAGCTCCTAATCTCGATAGCTGAGGACGGTCTAGGCCAACTCTGCACCGCCTCTGTCTTCTTCGGATCAACCTGGATACTATCACGAGACACCACATGACCCAGAAATGCTACTGACTCGAGCCAAAACTCACACTTGGAGAATTTAGCATACAACTTCTCCTCTCTCAATCTCTGCAACACAAAACTCAAATGCTGAGTATGCTCCTCCTGACTACGGGAGTAAACTAGAATGTCATCAATGAATACAATCATAAATGAATCCAAATAGGGCCTGAACACACTGTTCATCAGATGCATGAATGCTGCTGGGGCGTTGGTCAGCCCAAAAGACATCACAAGGAACTCATAGTGACCATATCTAGTCCTGAATGCAGTCTTCATAATATCAGAGTCCCTGATCTTCAGCTGATGATAGCCTGAACGAAGATCAATCTTAGAAAACACTCTCGCACCCTGTAACTGATCAAACAAATCATTAATGCACGGTAGAGGGTACTTGTTCTTCACCGTTACCTTGTTCAATTGCCTATAATCAATGCACATCCGCATAGAACCATCTTTCTTCTTAACAAATAACACCGGCGCACCCCACGAGGACACACTAGGGCAAATCAAACCCTTATCCAAAAGCTCCTAAAGCTGTTCTTTCAAGTCCTTCAACTCAGCTGGTGCCATCCGGTAAGGAGGAATGGAAATGGGCTGAGTGCCCGGCACCAAGTCAATGCCAAAATCAATATCCCTATCCGGTGGCATACCCGGCAGGTTTGAGGGGAATACATCTGGAAAGTCTCTCACAACAGGTACAGAATCAATGCTAGGAGACTGAGCTCCCACATCCCTCACAAACGCTAAATACGATAAACACCCATTTTCAACCATTCTTTGAGCCTTTAAAAATGAAATAACACGACTAGGGACGAAATCAGTCGAACCCCGCCACTCAATCTGAGAAATACCAGGAATAGCCAACGTAACTGTCTTAGCGTGACAGTCCAATATAGCATGGTATGGAGACAACCAGTCCATACCCAATATCACATCAAAGTCCACCATCCCTAACAATAACAGATCTTCCTGGGTCTCCAGACCCCCAATAAAATTACACAGGATCTATAGACATGATCCACAACTATCGTATCACCCACGGGGGTGGATACATGAACAGGCAAATCAAGACTACCCCGGGTCGCACCCAAGTGATGTGCAAAATAAGAAGACACGTACGAATATGTGGACCCGAGATCAAATAAAACAGAGGCATCTCTGTGACAGACAGACATGATACCTGTAATCACTACATCAGAGGCAACAACATCACGCCTATCAGGAAGTGCATAGAATCGTGCCTGGCCTCCACTAGATCGCTCCTCGCCTCTAGGGAGACTACGAGAAGACTGACCTCCACCTCTATTAGCCTGAGATGATGCTGAAGAGGAGGGCTGATCCCTCTGCTGAGTCCTGTCCCTACGTAGTCGAGGGCACTGCCTCCTAATGTGGCCAAACTCGCCACACTCAAAACAACTGCCTGGCGCTGGAGAAGGGGACTGAAGGGAACCCCTCGCCGCGATGAACCCTGGGCCGAAGAAGTAGGTACTGAACTCTGAGTTGGGAGGGCACTGAGTGAAGACTGGCCCTGCTGAAAACCCTGATGGCCACGGCTTCGAATTCCGGTCTGCTCAGGGCGGCCTGAATGGGAAGGTCTAGATGAGCGACCTCTCCCCTGCTGAAAATGCCCTCTAGATGGAGCACCACTGAAGCTACCAGAACCACGAGGCCTCTTGGCCTCCCGCTCCTCTCTCTCTCGGCGACGATCCGCCTCAATGGAGCGTGCCATATCCACAACTTGCTCAAAAGATGATGATAGAACTCTCTCTCTAGTCATAAGAATGCGAATGGAGTAGTTGAAGCCATCAATGAACCTCCTAATCCTCTCCCTATCAGTAGGGATCATCCATGTGGCATGCCTAGCCAACTGTGTGAATCTTAGCTCATACTGGGTCACTGACATGTCTCCCTGAACCAACCACTCAAACTGGCGACGAAGCTCCTCACGACGGGACTGAGGTACATACTTCTCTAGGAAGAGAGTAGAAAACTGCTGCTAGGTAAGAGGTGCTGCTCCCTCAGGCCTACACCTCTCAAACTCCTCCCACCAATCGAACGCTGGACCAGTAAACTGAAAAGTAGTGAATGAAACCCCGCTGGACTCAAGAATACCAGTTGTACGTAGCATCCTCTGGCACTTATCTAAGAAACCCTAGGAGTCCTCGCCCTTAGTACCAGTGAAATGAGGTGGCTGGAGTCTACCAAATCTCTCTAGATGACGCTGCTCATCGTCGGGCATAACCTGAACCACATGCTCTGGAGCTGGTGCAACTGGAGGAATAACTGGCATAACTGCCTAAGCGAGGACCGACTCCGGCGTCTGAAGTCCCTGAACCACCTGCTCAGGTGTGCGAGCTGCAGGGGTCTGCTGACCACCCCCTGTCTGGGATGTCGCTGCTGTAGCGGTAGCTAATAATACATGAGCCAATCCGGAACACACTGATAATATCTGGGCCAGAGTCTCCTGAAGACCAAGAATGGCAATAGATACAGTCTGGGCCTGAACTGGGGCTACTGGAGCATCAACCACTGGGGGCTGCTCCTGAATAGGTACAACGGGCGGGTCAGCTGGCACTGCCTCAGCTGCCCTACCTCTACCTCTACCACGACCGCGTCCAGGGCCTCTAGCAGGTGGGAATGGAGGTCGTCCACCTCGTCCTGATGCTCGAGTTCTTGCCATCAGCGAGAGAATAGAATATAGAAGTTCAGTTCTGAGAACAACAAGATCGCACGACATAGTTGAAGAAATGTGAAGTGTTTCCTAAAGGTTCGCAGCCTCCCGAGGATAAGTATAGGCGTCCCCGTACCGATCCACAAGACTCTACCAACCGGCTCAAGACTCATGAGGCCTAGTAAACCTAGGCTCTGATACCAACTTGTCACGACCCCAAACCCAGTCGTGATGGCGCCCAGCACATTGCTAGGCCAGCCCGACCAATTAACAGTATTCACGGAGCTATGAGCTCACGTTATCCAATTTAAGCATAACAGAAATAAGTCAATAATGATAGAAATACCAATACGAGGATCAAGTCCCAAATAGTAACAACTCCCCAAAGACCGAGGGGCCAAGAGTCAAGAGCCTCTAAAGATAACATAAGTGCAATAGTGTTTACAACGATACTCAGTGCGGAAAGAAACAACAATATGAAATGAAAAGACAACTGGAAGGGAAGTCAGGTCCTGCGGACGCAGCAGCTACCTTGACTATCCCGCAGAAATGCCTCTGAACGGCTACCGGATCAGGACAGCTGAGAGGTACCTGGATCTGCACACAAGGTGCAGGGAGTAAAGTGAGTACTTCCAGACTCAGTGGTAATGAACAGGGGTAAGACATCGTATATAAGAAATCACAATATAGCACTATGTAAAGCTCTAATCAAGTACCCTGTAACAGTCTCAATATCAACAGTAACTGTACCAACAAGCATCAACAACACAATATAACAGCTATCAGATGTTGCTGAATGCAATGCAATGCATGAAATGATCGCTACGGCTCGTAGCCCGATCCAATTTGGGTACCCGTGCTCACTGTGGGGGTTCAGACTCCGGAGGGGCTCCTACAGCCCAAGCACAATATCATGATACGCTGCGGCGCGCAGCCCGATCCACTACCAGTCAGCTATTATGAAATGCAGCCTCGCAGGCTCAAAAGTAGTATTTGAAAACTCATATTATCATTTTTTAGTAGAAAACAGTATATCAGAAATTCCAGAGTTTGGAAAACCATTATGACAGTGATAGCTCAGGACTGGTAGTAAAATAGCATGTCAATATCACAAAAACAATAATAACGATCCTCGTAGGATCTCAATAACTGGCTCACAGTCGATAAATGTACACGACCATCCAAGTAGGAGGTTCACTGGCTCAATAGTAGCCAAAAACACAGTGTAGTATCAACAGGTCGGACTAAGCCATAGTCCCCAATCACATTCGACCCCGCACTCACAGGAAAGTACGTGTCTCGCCTCAATATAGCGTCACAAAGTAGTATACCGGGGTTTCGAACCCGCTGGTCATCACCCACACCCATAACTCACCTCGACTCGGCTCGACGACTACTCAATGATGCCCTTGCCGCGAGAGTCGGCCTCCACAGGTGTAGAATCTGATCAAATTCAATGGAAATACATCAAAATAGGCCAATGGAATGTTACCCAGTCAAAACAATTCGAATTACACCAAAAACTACAAAGTTGCCAAAACCCGACTTTCGGTAAGCTTCTCGAAAAATTATGAAAGTCACATATTCAGAATCTGTATCTCAACACGAGTCCATGCATACAAAATTTACAAAAATCGGACTCCATTTGCTCATTCAAATCATTGATTTTCCATAATTTAGGCCTAGATCCCCCTTAAATCTTCCATTTATAGAGAAATACCCAAAGATTTCATGATAAAATACTGTAATTAGGCCGTAAAACTTACCTCCGACGAATACCCGATGAATTCCCAGCAATCTCCCGTGAGTTTCTCTCTCTAGAACTCAAAAATAGAGGTTTTATGTCTAAACCCGTGACTGGTCTGTGTTCTGTAATTAAATTCACTGCCTGACCAAGTTA
>JASVEL010007538.1:0-122960 GCA_032618575.1 Nicotiana noctiflora
GTGCAGTCAAAGTAATTTAAGCAAGTAGGCAGTCAAATCAGATAAACATGCTTTCCCTAATCTAGCATAAATCATAATTCCAAATAGAACAAGGCAAATAAGGATAAAAATCGAATTTTCCATAGCTTAAGTAAAAACTAGGATTTCATCAATCGCTCAAGTACGAGCTCGTCAACTCACGCACAAGGAACTCAAATATTAAGTAAAATCCTAAGGGGAAAGGTCCCCCACACAAGGTTAGACAAGCCATTTACCTCAAACCGGCTCAATATCACTAGAAACCGCACCTTTACCATGAGCATACGACTCCAAATGGCCCAAATCTATTCAATTCAATTACACATCATAAATAATGTTGCAAACAACAGATTTCACTATTACATTTAAAGCTAGGGCACGGAAATAAGTAAATGACCAAAATTCCCCTCCAGCCAACACTCCAAATCAAATAATTTTCTCGTCTTCAGAACCTTCATACTCTCACGAGTCTAACCATAAAATAATCTCCCAAATCGAAGGTCAAATGCCCCCTCAAAACTCAATAGTTTGGTCTATGAACTTTCACCCAATTTCCATTCAAAAATCCGAAATTTAAAGATGAAATCGTGATTAGATTAGTGGGTTTTAATCATAGGAGAGTAGAGAATCATTACACAGTCGTTGCTCTTGAAAACCCCTCGAAATTGCTCTCAAATCCGAGCTCTCTAGCTTGAGTTTTGTCAAAAATGGCTAACCCTCACTCTAAAATGATTTAATACTGCCCAAAAGTTCGTTCTATGTGATCGCAATAAAATGAATGCGATTGCAAAGAGTAAATTATGAAGGCCCAGAAAAATGGTCTACGTGAACGAAGATGAAGGCCTGCGATCACACATGGGGAGGAAATAGCTCTACGCGAACGCATCTGGGGTTCCATGATCGCGTTGAAGCATTTGGGCTCTTGAGACACCAACCCAATTTACTCAGTGCGAACGCGGGGAGTGAGTTGCGAATGCGAAGAAGGGGAAGGCAATACTATGCGATCACGACTAAGGGCAATGCGATCCCGTTGAAGGATTTTTCCCTTTTCTGGAATTTCACTATGCGATCACATGGTAACCGATGCGATCGTAAAGAAGAAACATGTCTACAATAGCTGAACGGAAAATCTACAACTTTTCAAACACTAAAATGCCCCATTGAGAACCCGAGACCCTTGGGACCTCAACCAAACCTGCAGAAATATTTCATAAAATTATTCAAACTTGTACCAATCCTTAAACCACCTAAAATAACACCGAAAATACGAATTAATCAAAGATTCAAGCCTAAGAACTTCAATTTCCAACAAAACACGCTTTTCATCAAAAGCCTAACCAAAACACGTCCGATTGATCTGAAATTTTACGCACACATCCCAAATGACATGACGGAGCTACCGCAACTTCCAGAATTCCATTATGACCCTCGGATCAAAAATCACTATCGGACCGGAAACTTCAACAATTCAAACTTCGGCATTTCAAGCCTAAATGAGCTACGAACCTCCAAAATACATTCCAAACATGCTCCCAAC
Organism: Nicotiana noctiflora; assembly: GCA_032618575.1. Lineage (NCBI taxonomy): Eukaryota > Viridiplantae > Streptophyta > Magnoliopsida > Solanales > Solanaceae > Nicotiana > Nicotiana noctiflora. The sequence continues at coordinate 1,556 of JASVEL010007538.1, forward strand.
TCCCAAATTACCTAACGGAGCTAACTGAACCATCAGATTTCCATTCCTAGGTTGTCTTTACACTGCTCCGAATACGGACTATTTTTCAACTCTTAGGCTCTCCTTTAGGGACTAAGTATCCCAAAACACTCCGAATCCTAACACCGAACGTCCCGACAAACCAAAATAACCGAAATGAACTTAGGGAAAGCAGTTAATGGGAAAACGAGGCATAAATTCCAAAAATGACCGGCCGGGTCATTACATCCTCCTACACTTAAATATTCGTTCGTCCTCGAACGAGCATAGAGAACCTACCTAAAGTAGTAAAAAGATGAGGTTACTGGCTGTGCATATCATGCTCGGTCTCCCAAGTCGCCTCCTCAGCCGGCTGACCCCACCATTGAACCTTCACTGAAGGTATGTTCTTTGACCTCAACTTTCTGATCTGCCTGTCCAAAATAGCCACTGGCTCCTCAACTTAGGATATATCCTTATCCAATTGGACTGAACTGAAATCCAACACGTGCGATAGATCACCGTGATATCTCTGAAGCATCGAAACATGAAATACTGGATGAACTCTGACTAGGCTAGAAGGTAAGGCAATCTTATAAGCAACCTCCCCAACTCACCTAAAGATCTCAAAAGGGCTAATAAACCTCGAACTCAGCTTCCCTTTCTTTCCAAACCTCATGACGCCCTTCATAGGCGAGACCCGAAGCAGAACCCGCTCACCAACCATATATGAAACATCACGAACCTTCTTGTCCGCGTAACTCTTCTATCTGCATTGGGCTGCGCAGAGTCTATTCTAAATCACCTTAACCTTCTCCAATGCATCCTGGCCCATCTCTGTGCCTAATAGCCTGGCCTCACCGGCTCAAACCAACCTACCGGAGATCTATACGTCCTACCATATAATGCCTCACACGGCGCCATCTGAATGCTGGACTGATAACTGTTATTATAAGCAAACTCCTCCAATGACAGGAAATGATTCCATGACCCTCCAAACTCAATCACGCACGCACGGAGCATATGCTCCAGAATCTGAATAGTGTGCTCGGACTGTCCGTCCGGCTAGGAGTGAAATGCCATGTTCAAATCCGCTTGAGTGCGTAACTCCTGCTACACGGTTCTCCAGAACCGCGATGTAAACTGAGTACCTTTGTCTGAGATGATAGAAATTGGAATGCCATGCAAACAGACGATCTCCCTGATATAAATCTCCGCCAACCACATTCATGAATAAGTGGTACACACATGAATGAAATGAGCAGACTTGGTCAGCCGATCCACAATGACCCAAAATGGAATCAAACTTCTTCAAGTTCTAAGGAAGTCCCGATAAAAAGTCCATGGTAACACGCTCCCACTTCCACTCCGGAATCTCTATCTGCTGAAGTAACCCACCCGGACGCTGGTGCTCATACTTCACCTGCTGGAAGTTCAGGCATCTAGACACGTAATCAATTATATCCTTCTTTATCCGCCTCCACGAATAGTGTTGCATTAAGTCCTGATACATTTTCGCGGCACCCGTATGGAATATCGTGAACTATGGGCCACTGCTAGAATCTACTCTCGAAGACCATCAACATTGAGCATAAAAATCTGGTCCTGCATCCTCAATACTCCATCATCCCTGATGGTCACATCTCTGCCATCCCCACGCTGGACTCTGTCCAGAAGGACAAGCAAATAAGGGTCATCATACTGCCGCTCTCTGATACGATCAAATATTGAAGACCGAAAAACCACAGAGGCTAGAACCCGAGTGGGCTCCGAAAGGTTCAATCTCACAAACTGGCTAGCTAAGTCCTGAACATCCATCGCCATAGGTCTCTCTGAGGCTGGTAAAATATGCCAAACTCCCCAAACTCTCCGCTTGGCGACTCAAGGCATCGGCTACCACATTGGCCTTGACCGGGTGATAAAGAATAGTGATATCATGATCCTTTAACAACTCTAACCATCTCCTCTAACGCATATTCAGGTCCTTCTACTTAAGCAAATGCTGCAAACTATGATGGTCAGTATAGATCTCACAAGGTACCTCGTACAAATAATGACGCCGGATCTTTAAGGCATGAACAATAGCAGCTAACTCAAGGTCATGGACAAGGTAGTTCTTTTCATGTACCCTCAACTGTCTGGATGAGTATGCCATCACCCTACCATCCTGCATCAACACCACTCCAAGTCCAACCTGTGAGGCATCAAAATAAACTGTATAAGACTCAGAACCAGTAGGAAGCATCAGGATTGGAGTTGAAGTCAAAGCTGTCTTGAGCTTTTGGAAGCTTGCCTACACTCCTCTGTCCACTGAAATAGGGCACCCTTTTTGGTCAATCTAGTTATAGGGGCCGTAATCGATAAAAACCCATCCACAAAGTGACGGTAATAATCTGCCAAGCCAAGGAAACTGCAAATATCTGTAGCTAAGGAGGGTCTGGGAAAACTTTGCACAGCCTCCACCTTCCTCGGATCCACCCGAATGCCCTCACTCGATACCACGTGGCCTAGGAATGCCATGGAACTCAATAAGAACTCATATTTTGAGAATTTTGCATATAATTTCTTCTCTTTTAGGGTCTGAAGCACTATCCTCAGGTGCTTCTCATGATCTTCCCGACTCCGGGAATACACCAGAATGTCGTCAATGAAAACAATAACGAATGAGTCAAGATATGGCATGAATACACTTTGCATCAAAAGCATAAAAGCTTCTGGGGTATTAGTTAGACCAAATGACATAACAAGGAACTCGTAATGACTATACTGAGTCCTGAAGGCAGTCTTCGATATATCTGGCTCCCGAATCTTCAATTGATGGTAACCTGAGCGCAAATTAATCTTGGAAAATACCGTGCGCTCTGGAGCTGGTCAAACAAATCATTAATATGAGGCAAATGACAACGGTTCTTCACTGCAACTTTGTTCAACTAATAATAATCATGCACACACGCATAGAACCATCCTTTTTCGTTACAAATAAGACAAGAGTACCCCACGGTGAGACACTAGGCTGAATAAAACCTTTACCAAGCAATTCCTGCAATTGATCCTTCAACTCCTTCAACTAAGGAGGATCCATGCGATACGGAAGAATGGAAATAGGCTAAGTGCTCGACAACAAATCAATGCCAAAATTGATATCTCTATCGGGCGGCATGCCGGAAGATCTGCTGGAAACACACCGGGGAAATCTTGTACCATTGGAACTGAAACAACAGAAGGGGTATCAATACTAATATCTCTCACATAAGCTAAATATGCAGTACACCCCTTCTCAACCATACGCTGAACTTTAAGGAAGGATATAACTCTATTAGGAGTGTTATCTAAAGTACCACTCCATTCAATACGCGGAACACCTGGCATAGCCAGCGTCACAGTCTTGGTGTGACATTCAAGAATAACATGATGGAGCGACAACCAGTCCATGCCCAGAATAATATCAGAATCGACCATACCGAGTAATAATAGATCCGCTCTGGTCTTAAAACCATGAATAGTAACCAAACATGACCAATAAATGCGATCCACAAATGGAGAAACTCCCACATGAGTAGAAATATAAATGGGACACTCAAAGAATCCCGAGGCACACCCAAATGCGAAGTAAAATAAGAAGACACATATGGATAAGTAGATCGTGGATCAAATAGAATGATGCCTCTATGTGATAAACTAATATAATACCTGTAATGACAGAATCGGAGGCAACAGCCTCAGTACGAGCAGAAATGCAATAATATCTGGCCAACCCATATCGTGAGGGCGACCTCTATCTCCCTGACCTCCGCCCCTGGATGGCTGGGCAGGTGCGGCAGCAGCTGGAGCTGTGATCATAGCCTAAGAACACTGAGGAGCCCGCTGTGGCTGCGTAGTCTGTGAAGATGCACCCCTACCAAGTTTGGGGAAATCCCTAACCATATGACATGTATCAATACACTCGAAACAAGCTCTGGGATGACGTAGTGGTTGTGACTAGCTGGGGCTAGGCCTGCTGGACTAACCTCCGGAAGCACCCCGCACAGGAGGCACGCTAGAAATTGGAGGCGCATAATAAGGCTACTGAGGTGTAGGCGGAGCTGGAGAACTGGCGACTGCTGGTAAAGCTGAATGAACATGGAAACTAGAACAACCCCTACCATAACGACCGACTGCTTATGTACGGGCACTAGAGTAGTGACCCGACTTCGAGACTTCTTGGCCTCCCTCTCCCCTCGCTCCACAGCGATCATACCCTCAATCCACCTAGCAATGCTTACTACCTGCCGGTAAGGAATATACATCTCTAACTCTCGTGCCATGCTGGACCGAATGGGCAGAATAAGACCATCGATAAACCTCTGAACTCTCTCCCAAACTGTCGCAACCAAGGCCGGTGCATGCCTGGCCAACCTGGTATAATGGATGGCATACTCTGAAACTATTATAGCACCCTAGAGCAAGTGCTCAAACTCTATGCGCCATGAATTCTTGAGGCTATGGGGAACAAACTCTATCATAAACATGTCTGAGAGCTGGGTCCAAGTTAGTGAGGTAACCTTGACTAGACTGTCTAATTCATAAGTATGCCACCTATCATAGGCGGCTCTCCGAAGCTGAAAGGTAATGAAAGAAACCCGATAGACTCCATTATACTCATAGTGCGAAGGATATGATGACACTCCTCCAAAAATCCCAAGGTATCATTTGATGATAAGCCACTAAACACTGGGGGATCATATTTCTTGAAACTTTCTAGTCTACGCTGCTCGTCCTCGAAAGCAGCTGACCCATCCCCGGGTTGTACTAGTGTTGCAGGCGATGCAAGAATAATCTTCAGAGCCTACTCAACCTGCACTCGCTACTCGATAATGCGGACGACGGGAGTCTATGCTCCTCCCCCAGCTTGGGATGTGGCTGCAGTAAGATGAAATAACCCGGCACAAGCCAAGGTGGTGTACATGCTCATGAACTGAGCCAAAGTCTCCTAGAACGCTGGAGTAGTAGTAGCGATGGTAGGTGTGCCAAGTACCTGAGCTCCAGCCAAATCTGCTGGTGGTACCTCAGTGGCAGCTCACGCAGGTGCTGTGGCTGCACCACATGCGTGTCCTTGACCTCTACCCCAGACCTGGCCTTTGGCGGTGGCAGCAGTGGGCGCGAGTGCCTGGTCCTCTCGTGTAGCACGTATCCTCACCATCTGTGAGAGAATGGAAGATAGAAGTTTACAATTGATGTCAAAATATCGCACGACAAGGAATTCAAAAGAAATGAAGATTTTTCCTAAATAGTTACATAGCCTCTCAAAGATAAATACAGTCGTTTTTGTACGGATCAACGATATAAACTGGCATATGTCCCGTGAATCCTATGAACCTAGAGCTCTGATACCATCTTGTCACGACCATAGTTCACCAACCGTGAACGTGTCATGACGGCACGTGGTCCTCATGACCTGGTAAGCCCATTATTGCGGAAATATAATAATTGCGGAAAATAGAGAAAAGTCAAATTTAAATATCTAAAGAAAACTGTACTAAATGCCACTCGGCATGTACAACTAAATTTCACAAGTCTAAAATAATTCCCCAAAACCCAGAAACTCAAGGGCAACACAGGCTACAGAAGTGTATAGTAAAGTCTCCAAAACTCCAGAATATCTATCAACCAGAAGAACGAAAACTAAATACTAAAGATAGAGTAAGAGGGGAGACTCATTAGTCTACAGACGCAACCGATCTACATCAAAGTCTCTGTAATCCTCCCACCTCACTGATAATGCTCCTGAGTAGAGGTACCTGGATGATCTGCACATGAAAACATGCGCAAGAAGGGAATGCGTACACCAGAACGGTACTCAGTAAGTGCCAAGCCTAACCTCAGTTGGGTAGTGACGAGGAAAGGTCAGGGCCCTACTGAGGCAAAAATATAACAATAGCAATATATAACAGTGTGGAAATCTGACAGAAATAGTAAATATAGCAGCGTAATAAGGCAAGTCAACGAAGCAATAATAACTACAAGGATAGAGTAAAACATAGAGTAAACACAGTTCAATGTCAAGGATACCAATGAGGCTCTCACATGATACTGTCCTGTAGCCCTTTTTCTCAACTGTCCAGTGGATCTCCCGGGATACCATCCCGTAGTCCAACTCACGTATCAATACTAAAGGATCTCCCGGGACACCGTCCCGTAGTCCAATCATCAATGTGCAGGGGGGTCTCCCCGGAATCGAATCCTTAATTCCTAAGTAAAAAAACAAGGGGGGGCTACCGGAATCCCACAGCCGTAGTCCTAATGTAATGCACAATCATAGCCAGAAACAAACCAAGGAACAAGGTACGAAAGACAACCACAAATAGAACTAGCCTAGCATGCTCCACGTAGTGTAGTCAAAGTAATTTAAGCAAGTAGGCAGTCAAAGTAATTTAAGCAAGTAGGCAGCCAAATCAGCTAAACAGCTTTCCCTAATCTAACATAAATCATAATTCCAAATTGAAAAAGGCAAATAAGGATAAGAACTGAGTTTTCCATAGCTTAAGTAAAAATTGGGATTTCTTTAATCGGCTCTAGTACGCGCTCGTCACCTCACGCACAAGACACTCAAATATCAAGTAAAATCCTAAGGGGAAAGGTCCCCCACACAAGATTAGACAAGCCACTTACTTTGAACCGGCTCAATATCACTAGAAACCGCGCCTTTACCACGAATATCCAACTCTAAATGGCCCAATATCTATTCAATTCAATTACACATTGCAAATAATATTACAAACAACTGATTCCACTATTAAATTTAAAGCTAGGGCACGAAAATAAGTAAAATGACCAAATGCCCCTTAAGTCAACATCTCAGAATCGATAATTTCTATGTTTTCAAAACCCTTGTACTCTCACGCATCTAACCATATAAAAATCTCCCAAATCGGAGGTCAAATGCCCCTCAAAACACAATAGTTTGGTCTATGAAGTTTCACCCAATTTCCATTCAAAAATTCGAAATTTAAAGATGAAATCGTGATTAGATTAGTGGATTTTAATCATAGGAGAGTAGAGAATCAATGCTCCTGAAAAACCCTCGACATTTCTCTAAAATCCGAGCTCTCTAGATTGAGTTTGTCAAAAAGGCAACCCTCATTCTAAAATGATTTAATACTGCCCAAAAGTTCATTCTATGCGATCGCAATAAAATGATTGCGATCGCGAAGAGTAAATTATGAAGGCCTAGAAAAATGGTCTGCGCGAACGCAGATGAAGGCCTGCGATCGCATATTGGGAGGAAATAGCTTTACGCGAATGCATCCGGGGTTCCGCGATCACATTGAAGAATTTGGGCTCTTGAGACACCAACCTAGTTTACTCAGTGCGAACGCGAGTAGTGAGTTGCGAACGCGTAAAAGGGGAAGGCAATATTATGCGATCGCGACCAAGGGCAATACGATCACGTTGAAGGATTTTGACCTCTTCTCGAATTGCACTACACGATCGCATTGTAAGCAATGCAATCGCAAAGAAGAAACAAGTCTGCAATAGTTGAAGGGAAAATCTGCAACGTTTCAAACAGTAAAATGCCCCGTTGAGCATCCGAAACACACCCGATGCCCCCGGGACCTCAACCAAACCTATGAACATATTCCATAACATCATTCGAACTTGTATCAATCCTTAAACCACCTAAAGAAACGCCGGAAACATGAATTAATCAAAGATTCAAGTCTAAGAGCTTTAATTTCAAACAAAACGCACTTTCGCTAAAAAATCTAACCAAAACACGTCCGATTGATCTAACATTTTTCACACACATCCCAAATGACATGACGGAGCTACTGCAACTTTCGAAATTCCATTCTGACCCTCTGATCAAAAACTCACTATCGGACCGAAAACTTCAAAAATTCAAACTTCGACATTTCAAGCCTAAATGAGCTACGAACCTTCAAAATACATTCCGAACATGCTCCCAATCCTGAATTCACCTAACAGAGCTAACGGAACTATCAGATTTCCATTCCGATGTCGTCTTCACACTGTCCTGAATACGGACTATTTTTCAACTCTTAAGCTCTCCTTTAGGGACTAAGTGTCACAAAATACTCTAAATCCTAACATCGAACATCCCCACAAACCAAAATAACAGAAATGAACTTAGGGGAAGCAGTTAATGGAGAAATGGGGAATAAATTCAAAAAACGACTAGCCGGGTCATTACATAAATAGAGTTTGGTATGGCTAGGATGTATCCTATGACCACTAGAAAGTGTTTTGCTGCAAATCTTTTGTACATGTGCCTAAAGATGAGAGGTTAAAATTAACTGCCAAGACAAGGCAGTGCATCTTTATTAGTTATGGTCTTGATAAGTTTTGTTATAGGATATATGATCCAATTGAGAAGAATGTCGTGACAAGACGTGATATTATCTTCGTGGAGGATCAAACCATTGAAGATATTACCAAAGCGGAGAAGCTAAGATCTCCAAGTTGTAAAGGTTTAATTAATCTTGATCAAGTTCCTCATACAACTTTGGATGACATTGGTGGGCTCAATGATGATGGTGATGCCCAGAACCATATTCCATATCAGAATATTGATGGTGATGGTGATAACAATGCTAATCGTGATGAGGCAGATGCTCCTACTCACGAAGCTGTGGACGAGTTAAATATTCTACTAAGGAGGTCTTCTAGATCACATACTCCGTCCTCTCGTTATTCACCCAATAAGTATGCGTTAATAAATGGTGGGGAAGAACTTGAATGATATGTAGAGGCCATAGAATATAAGCACATGGATCAATGGATTGAAGCCATGCAAGATGAGATAAAATCTCTGCATGAGACCCCTACTTATGAGTTGGTGAAATTGCCTAAGGGCATGGGAGATTTAATGAACAAGTGGGTGTTAAAAGTTAAAGTTGACGAACATAATTTAATGCCCATATACAATGTTAGATTGGTTGTCAAGAGATTTGGTCAAAGAAAAGGTATCGAATTTGACGAAATATTTTCTCATATTGTGAAAATGTCCTCCATTCGGACAGTTCTTAGTGTGATTGCTAGGCAGATAAATGTGAAGACTGATGTTCTTCATGGTGACTTAAAAGAGGAGATTTATATGGAACAACCTGACTACTTCCCGGCAAAATGTAAAGAAAATCTTGTATGCAAACTTAAGAAGAGTCTATATGGATTGAAGCAAGAACTGAGATAGTGGTACAAGAAGTTTGAGTCTGTTATGGGGGAGCAACGCTACAAGAAGACTTCTTCAGATCGTTGTGTGTTTGACAAAGATTTTCTGATGATGACTTTATTATCCTCTTGCTATACATTGATGATATGTTGATTATGGGCACGATTGCTTCCAAGATTGACGAGTTGAAGAAATAATTGCATAAGTCTTTTGCAATGAAAGACTAGGGTCATGCTTAAAAGATTTTAGGCATGGGAATTACTCGTTCGAGAAACGAAAGGAAGCTTTACTTGTCACAGGAGGAGTACATAGAACGTGTAATGGAGCGCTTCAATATGAAGATTGCTAAGTTGATTCGCGCACCCATTACTAGTCATCTAAAGTTGAGCAAGAAGATGCGTCCTACAACAACGGAGGAAAAAGAGAGAATGGCCAAGATTCCTTAACTCTGCCGTCAGAAGTTTGACGTATGCAATTATATGCACTCAATCTGATATTGCTCATGCAATCGCTGTTGTTAGCAGATTTCTCGAAAATACAGGAAAAGAACATTGGGAAACTGTAAAGTGGATACTTAGGTATCTAAGTGGAAGCTCACTTCCTCAATATACTCCGCTTCAGTTGTAGACACCGAGACACACTTCTGTAACTTCAACTACCATGATATGGTTTCCCCTCAAAAAGTAAAAAATATCCAGTAGTGAATTTTTTTGTTATTGGCAAAGTTCTCCCGACATTTGCTGAAAACCCCCTTTATTGAGGAGTTCTGAGCATGTTGGCATGTTAAAGATGAACCAGCCAATGAAGATTAATTCCAGTCAGGAAGCACAAAAACCAAATGTAATTTACTTAAGCCCTACTGATCTTCGAGAGATGGATGTTGAAAGCAAAAACTTTAAATACAAAATTCAGCCTGTTGCTTGGCTAACACACTCCATTTACCTAAGCTCAGTAGTTATCTCTAAAGCCTACCATGGCTGGCATAGGTGGACAGGTATAGCAGCCAATGCCTAATGTCTACCATAAAAAAGAAGGAAATCCTTGTAAAAACCATAAGAAAAAGAAAGCAAATTCATTCTCACTCATTGTACACAGTAGGGGAAAGCCCGTTCAGCTACAAAGGGTGTTTAAAGACTTCAAGCTGGAGAATCTATGGTGATTTCCCATCACGATCCAAACTTGGTTCCGAAGTGGTCTCTGATTTAGGCGAGTCACCTGGGGGAGGTAGTGCAAGGAACCGTCCTCTTTGAGCACGCGGGGGAAGATGCTTTGCGGGTTTTCTGGATCCACCATTCCATGGCAGAAAGACACCAGTACCACCACGAGGAGCCTTTCGGGGGCTCATAACTAGTGGACGCGCCACTGGTGCTAGCATAACCATCGGAGCTCGAACGACACCCCATTTGGGGATCACATCCATTGGCTCATAACCATTGTGACCTCCATTTGCTGTTGCATATTGTGTTGGAACACCAGGTTGCCATAAGGTCATGGCTCTAGTCAGAGGAGCAACTTCTGGGAAGTTGTTTCCAATCTCTGTTCTGACTTTGAAGAATGTAATTGTAACTCTTTTGTTAGGAGATGAGCACATGGCATGCCTGGCCATATCAGCACTATTTCCCCTCATGACCAAAAGAGACCTGCCAAAATGTTGAACAAATGGGGGAAAACCAACCATAAGTAAGAATAGTCATTTGGGGATAAAAAAAGGGCGAAAAATAAGTGCAAGTTCATATCTAAAGAAGCTCGTTAACAGGTTAGAATTCCTATCAGCATTTTCCTCAAATAACTTGTACAAGCTTAACAATGAGCAAATCAAACTACAGAACAAAGGCTTCATTGCTTCATTAGTGTAAAAAACCTCAAATAAATGAAGTACATACCCCTCTTTTAGAGAAAGCATAAGCGATCCTTTGTAGTTCCCTTCACTGTCGCTTACAAGACTTCGCCCAAATACCATCATTGATTCAGCCAGAAGAAGGGTGGAGACTGGCTGTTCCAAGTGAGGTGGTTTCAGGAAAGGCTGTGAATACTCCCCCTAAATAAGCACCAGACAAGCATTTAGGTGTCGTTTTTATACTGCTGAAAATATTGCAGGCAATCTAGAGATAAGATCATATACCTCATCAAAGAAGTTGATAATGCAGCTGTTAGGTCTTCTGCTCTCTGATATTAGATGCCACTGAATCAGGTGGTCTATGACACTTTCCAGAAGAGCTGGAATGGGCTCACTGTTACCTGAAAGTTGATAGTCCAAATTATGACAGGTACAGTAGAAATTAGACTTGAATATAAAGTTGAGAATTGGGGGTCAAATCTTATGAGCCCCAATATAGCAACAGATACTTATGTTTGAAGAAATTAGCCTTTTCTTACTCTTTTGATATGTGGTATCCTCTTTTACATGCCCAAAAATTGGTGCACCGAGCTGAATCAGCTCTCTTTTGCTTCCCTTCACCTGCTGGTTGTACAAAATAAAAGTTTCACCTGAAACAAGATCGCACTTAAATCAGGAAATATCCAAGATCACACATTGATGAAGTACTTGTAAATCAGATTTATGACATTGCAGGCATCGCAAAACTTGCCAGGATTATAAAAAATCACAATCTACACTTATCATGGACAACTAGATGTAGTTATCTTTTAGGTAAGACACAGTGTAAAGTTAGTGTATATAAGTTAAACCTTTCTTAAGAAAGGCCAACTATAGTAATTTAAGACATCTGCAATTAGTCATAAGAAAAAAAAAAACGAATCGCCAAACCTGCTCCAGCAAACCTATAGAAGGTGTCCTTTACTATCTCATAACTTCGCCCCAAAAAGGAAACAACAATAACTATAAAAGCGTCACGAATCACAGGATCCACCTGAGAGTTCACCATTTTGACCAGCAACTCGAAGTTCATTCACAAGGTCATCTAACTTAGAGAGTTCATTCGGAGTAAATATGTCTTCGAATAACTTCAGACCTCTAACAACATTCACCTGAAATGGCAATATAGGGAAATGTGGATCAACAATACGTTTAATATGTGAAAACCTTGGATATAAAAAAAAACTAGGAGATGGAGGATTTACCATATGTCCTTTGACTGGTTCCTTTGATATGAACCCCTTAGTCATCTTGATCTGGTCATGCCTTGTCTCACATTTTTCATGGTTTGAGCAAAATTCCACAGAATCCTGTACTTCTTGGGATCCTATAAAATGAAAGAAAGCATTTAAGTATATTTATTCACTATCTAAAATGATACAAGCGAAACATAAATCAACTAGTCAAGTGAAAAGAGCATTATATATAGTATGAATTATTGAGTGACCATATGTCTTGGCAATACTAAGAAAACCTTGATGGTGCATATTCTAAAAAAAATTCACTAAATCATGCTTAATTATTGCATATTGTTACTTCATTTAATCACTTAATCACAATAAATTAATTTAGTTTGATGTTAACGCCAGAGTAAGGTTATACGATTGACATGACCATGTTACTTTGGTTATGAGAACAGTTGTTTTGCAGACACAATATTAACAATCTTGTTAAAAGTATTAGTTTCTGGCTAATTAGGCCAACAGACAAAAGTACGGCCCGTACCAAACAAGAAAAAAAACAGGAGGACAACGGCACAGTATTTCTAGTTGACTACGTTATAGTTGATGGAAATGACACCATAACATTCTGAACTGAAGGGAAGTCATTGTAAAAGAATGGGGCAAAATGAACTAGTCCCCACATAATGATACCAAACGAGTGGTACTGATGGAGTCCAATTCCATTATTCTTCACATAACCCACCATGATAACCCACAAAAATAAATAGGGTATAGTTTCTAAATGTGAACTACAGCTAACTTTTTATTGAGACTAGATGGATAACCAGTGGTGGATTCAGGATTTCAAGAGATTAAGTGTACTATTATCCGATCACCGTTTAATTTGGTTCTCTAAAACTTGCCTTGGAGAAATTATTTACAGTTACAAGTATTAAACTTAATATTTAATGGGATATATCAAAGAGTGAACCCAAATATAGAGAGATGAAGATAGGGAAGCAGATTCGAACACAAGACCAAGGGGTCAATAGTGCACAAAGCTACCAGTGCACCAAATGTTGTTTTTACCATGGTTCCCACATAAAAAAGTAAATACTTTATCCGAAATATATCCCAATAATACACAGCCAAAGAAGGGGAGCATGGGTGCACGTGCCCGTGCCCCTCCATGTGGATCCGCCTGTGTGGATAACCAGAAATTGGTTAAACTACATTGCTAGTATAGAGATTACATATTAATTAATATATATAGCTTGAATAACATATTGCTAAATATCTATAAACTAAGTGGGCTTTTGGACATAGTATTGTGAAATTCCTATAAAAGGTGGAATAAAAATCAACTGCAAATGATCATATGTAAACATAACAAGCATATACTTTTTTAAAAGCATATTACTAGTATAAAATCTTTTATATAATAGTATTAGTATGTGTATAATTCAAGTCCAAAATATAAAAAAAAAGGGAGAGAACATTCGGTAATTTCCGTTTACACCATGGTATTGCGACAAAAAAGGAAAGCAACCTGCACTAATATATGGGGAGGAAAGAGAAATAGCGACGGGTGGACCCACACTACAAAGCTACCAAATGAATACGGAATTACTACAAGTCCGCTTGGCCCAATGCCCCAAAAGTATTGGATCACACAAAAAGTGAACCAGTCACCCAGGACAACGGGGGAAACTCGCCATAGTCTAACGATTTACATTAGTATTCCTCATTTCATTTTATACTGTATTTCGTCATTTTATTTTTTAAAAGAAAGATTTCATATAAATTATTTAATTATATTCAATTTTAATATTGTTTTGTAGTCAGAGAAATTAGAACTCTCTATTTTCTTTCTTCAATGTAGTGTCTAGTCAAACTAGTTATTATTATATTAATAAGTACACAAAAAACTAGCCAAACCATAGCAGAGCTGCTAAGATGAAGCCAATGTGAACCTGTTTGATAGGATACGAAGATCAAAAAAATAATGAAGATTTTTGAAATTTATGATCGTAAACAAGTTCAAATGGGACCAAGAGTATTTGTGTGGTTATTAAAATTTCCCATTAAGAGTAAAGTTATAAATTTAAACTAAATTATTACTAAATTTTAAAAAAGTTTATTATTTTTGGAACAAATAAAAAAGAAATATGTTCACGGATTACTGCCTTTGAGACCAACTCCTAAATAAAGCAAAAAAGAAAAAGAAAAAGAGAATTAAATGAGGCAATGATACCCACATCGAGGCATCCAACTAACGTTACATAAGCGTGTTTCATACACAGCAACTCACTGTGGTTCTGAATTCTGATTCTGCTGCACCCAACACCTAACATTGCAACACACTTTTTCTTCTTTTTACCACCTCGGTGTTCCCATCAAAACCTTGGGAAGTCAACAGCATTTAACTAATCATTTTCATTTCCAATTCGGAAGGGAACTGGAACTGGAATTGTAAAGTTGAAATTCTGGAGATTTTCCCAGTTTTAATTTAACCTGTCTTCTTTTTCAAAGTAAAATAGTGGAGAAGGATGACAACTTTCACTTTGAATTCAATACCCCAAAAATATGTGATTTTGGATTGAAAAGTTTGACGAAAATTTTAGTCGGCGTTTGGACATAAGAATTGTGAAATTTATAAAGAACAGTAAAATAAAATAAAATTCAAGTGATGTTTTGATTTTCCAAATACCCCAAATATAATTTAAGACCTCCCAGCTTATGTCCAAACACATTACCCAATTTCAAAATAAATATTTGGGAATTAATGTCCAAACAGGCTCGTGTTTGGACATGAATAAAATTTGGAGCAGTTTTTGAATTTGTGTGAGTAATTTAAAGTGATTTTTTTTTGCAAATTTTCAAAATATCCTTAAATTCAACTTCAAGTAAAATTTGAAATTATCAGGCCAAACACTGATTTCGAAAGTAGAAAAAAAATAGAAAATGAAATTTCTCCCAAACCAAATTTTGACGCGTTACAATTTAGAAAAATTGAAAACACCTTTCATTTTTTCTACAAGCTGAAATATCAAGGATTGAGTGTGGGAGCAAGGATTGGATTTCGGACTGCATGACATAATTTTTCTTGTTGCACTGAGTGCTCCGGAGATAGAAAGAATATTCCCTCTTTGGTGTTTAATTGATTTTTTTTTTTTGGAAAAAAAATTTGAAAGGATTTTTCAACCTACTATGGAAACGAAAATAGCAATATAGAGAAATTTTTATGTAACTAAGGAACGTGGCAGGAAAGGTAAGATTCTTTTAGTTCTAATTAAGAACTTCGAGTTCGAGTCGTGAGAATAAAAAATCTTTTGATAAGGAGCCGCTTTTTAAAATTTAATCAAATAAAAAAAAAGGAGAAATTTCATCATTTCAATTTCTAGAATTAGATTGAGATCATTCATCCCAAAATAAATGGTATACAAAGTGAAAGGATCAACATATTTAATAATTTTCTGTTTAAAGTCAGATTTCTTAATTTTTTTGAAATAAAGTTTACTTTTTTAGAAACAACATAAAAGATACAACTAAATCAAAATCTTTTCTAATAGTACTAACAATCTTTTAAAACACGTTCTGAAAAAGGCATAATAAAACTTTGACTTTCTCAATAATAGGAATAGCGTTCTTTTTTGGACTTGAGATAAATTTATAGATAATTAATCATTAAAACTCTTGAAAGCACACACAAGTCTCTTTCAAGGAGATAATCAGAGTCACAGAACGCCACTCAATACTAAATTCCAAGAGATTTTTAGAAAACGGAGCAAAAATGACATAGTATAAGATTTGGAGATGAAGGAATATTCTCTATATTTTAATTCCGATTATTGAATCACCTTATGCACCTGAATTAAATGACGGAAATATTTAAAACAAATACTAATATAATACAGTAGTAAACTTTTTCATTAAAAATACTTACCTGTATCTGTGATCTCACTTTCCGGCGATCCATTTGAATCTTCTCTGATTGAATCTTCATCTACCACCTCACCGCCTCCATTTTCGGACTCTTCGTCCTGACATTTAGTCTTTTCATTAAACGATTCTTTCACTTCATTCTGTTTTTCTTCTTCATTTACATCACTCTGTTTCACGTCCGTCACCTTTCTAGCGGCGACATTTTTGAGCTCAAGCGTGACATCAGCAATGGAATAATACTTCTGCATCTGAAGAATTGGGATCCAATTCAGTCTCCGGCGATGTATGGCGGCGAAAACGGATTCGTATTCCGATCGGCCGCCTTCCAGCTGAGTGATATGGTTACAGAGTGCATCAATAATCGCATTAGCAGCGGCAAACTCGCCCCTGAACCACGCTAAAATAGCATCCTTAGCAAATGTCTCAGACATCATGGGAGGTGGTTGGACCACCGGAGCACCACCAGCGGTGGGCATAAAGTGAACTCGATCGGAATTCGCAACAACGCCGGCTGCCGGCGGCATATTGGGTTCAATCAGGTGAAATTAAAGATTCCAAATTTTTTGGGCCAGTTGAAAGTGTAGTTGGTTTGAATAGTCTAAATGGGTGCTAACAGTAATCGTATAGCTCTCAGTACGTGTCGGCCTATATTTCGGTTGAAGATTTTCGGCGTTTTCTAGAGAGAGATGAAAATGAGCACAAACAAACAAGGCGTTAGAGAGAGAGAAAATTTTGGGGTTTGGAGGAGAGGTTTTGGTCTGGTATTTATTTAGAAGGCGTCTATGGAGGCTTTCACGATGTAGATTTAAGGTGGGAAGTCCGTGGGTAGGTAGGGCCACCTAGCACCCTGGCCAAAAATGTCAAAATTGAGATTTTCATTACTACATTAATTACTAGTATGTACTAATTTTTATTCCTAATTAAACTTGATTATGTTGATATATTAGAGATTCTCAATGCAATTAACATTGTTGTACGAAATAACTGATGATTCGTTAATTGCACTGGTCAATAATAACAGTAAGTGATGGTTATACATATTACACGCAGAATATATTTAAGCGATCTATTTTAAATTTTATTTACTAGTAACTTTTTCTCTTTGCGAGACAAGAAGCTAGTAGGGAAGGACCAAATAAATAGTCATCCTTGACTGCTGGTCGTTAATGATCCAGCTGAAGGTCCAAGTAATCCATCACACATTCGGGGAGGCCAACCAGCTAGCACACTTATATCTCGTTTGGTCAAACTGCAAAAAATAATTTATTTTGAGAATTATTTTTTTTTCAAAAGTGCTTTTCTCAAAATTTCTTTTGGTGTGAAGCTGTTTGTGTTTGGCTAATTAGTTTGAAAAATACTTTTGAGCGGCAATTAGTGTTTGGCCAAGCTTTAAAAAACTGTTTCTAAATGTATTTTTGTCAAAAATGCTTTTCAAAAAAGTGGATTTGAAGAGAAACTATTTTTTTCCGCTTCTCCAAAACTGTTTCTGCTTCTCCTCAAAAGCACTTTTTTCCTTCCAAAAGCTTGGTCAAATATCTCAATTTTTGGCCAAAAGTGCTTTTGACCCAAAAAAAGCACTTTTCGCAAAAACAAAAAAAAAATATGCCAAATAGGCTATTCGTGACTAAAAGGCTAAAAAAAGACGCTATAGACTAGCCTATTTTGGTAACAAAAATGTTTTACATGACATATTATGTAATATTCCATCCGGTCCAAAATAAGTGATTTTTTGGATGTTTTCACATATATTAAGAAAGTCACATGTTAGCATTAATTAGTAATAGAATTGATCATTTTAACCTTACTATCTCACATAAACACTCCTAACACATATTCCAACATTATTTACTCCAAGAACAATGAAGGAAAAATATTATTAAGTAATTCTTGAAATCCGAAAAAATCACTTATTTTGGACCACCAAAAAAAGGCCAAAAAATTACTTATTTTGGACCGGAGGAAATAGTCAAGTAGAAAATGCCCATGCGGGCGAGTATGATTGTATGCTCTCTAATATTATGTATCTAATATAAATTAGATCTCTGTTTTGTTAGGACCCGGTGGCACTAAACACTTCTTCACAAGCGGGAAAAATAAATGATCAACGAAAAATAAATGACACAAAGAATTTAACGTGGTTCACCTAAAACGTTTAGGCTACGTCCACAAACCCGACACCAACTTCCACTAAAACTTTTAGTAGGCTTACAAAGAGAGACTTCCCCAATAGTTTGGAGGTACAACAATTTCCCGAACTCTACCCAAAATAGTGGCGCACACAAAAGTGTTTCCCGAAAATACCCGACTAGTATTTTACTCACTATTTTGTCACTCCCCCTTTAGAAAAACTTCCTAAAGAAAAACAAACTCTCTCTTTCTCTCTAACTCTTATACTTGAGTTATTGAATGTTTTTGGTGTGTTTAAAACAATGAGATGAAGGGGTATTTATAGTTTTGAGATAGGGACCAAAAGTGCAAATCTCACCTATCAAGAAGGATCAATTTGCAATATTCCCATCTCACCTACCATTTATTGATGTCATTGCTTACATCAATAAGCAAATTGGAGGAAGCTTCTAACAATTCTCCCCCTTCCGACTATTTGGAGAGTTTCCTATCCCTGCAGCTTCTCTGCAGAACTCAAATTTACCCTTTGGTACAGTTTTGGTCAACATGTCTGATCCGTTTTCATCTGTATGGATCTTTTCTAGCCGCAACATCTTCTTCTCTAACACATCCCCGATCCAATTATATCTAACATCAATATGCTTGGATCTGGAATGGAATGAGGCATTCTTCGCAAGGTGGATAGCACTTTGACTATCACAAAATAGCTGGTAACCGTCTTGCGAAAATCCAAGTTCAGTTAAGAACTTCTTCATCCACAGCAGTTCTTTGCAAGCTTCCATTGCTGCAATGAATTCAGCTTCAGTAGTTGATAATGCAACACATTTTTGCAACTTTGATTGCCATGACACAGCTCCCCGTGAAAAATTAATCAAGTATCCCGAAGTTGATTTTCTAGAATCAACATCTCTGGCCATATCTGCATCAGTATAGCCAACCAACACAGGGTTGTCTTCTCCAAAACATAAGCATAGTTTGGAGGTTCCTCGAAGATACCGGAGAATCCACTTAACAGCATCCCAATGTTCCTTTCCTGGATTAGAAAGAAATCTACTTACCACTCCTACAACGTGAGCAATATCTGGCCGTGTACAAACCATGGCATACATCAAACTTCCTACTGCTGAAGCATATGGAATCCGCTCCATCTTTTTTCTCTCATCATCTGTTGACGGGCTTTGCTTGGTGCTCAATCTAAAGTGGTTAGCAAAAGGACAGCTAACTGCTTTAGTTTTCTCCATGTTGAACCGTTGAAGTACCTTCTCGATGTACTTCTCCTGAGACAACCATAACTTCTTGGCTTCTCGGTCTCGCATAATCCTCATCCCAAGGATCCGTTTTGCTGGCCCCAAGTCTTTCATGGCGAAGAACTTGCTTAGCTGCTCTTTCAAGCTATTAATTCCGGAAACATTCCGGCCAACAATCAACATATCATCCACATAGAGCAATAGGATGATAAAATCATCGTCAGAAAACTTCTGAACGAACACACAATGGTCTGAAGTTGTCTTCTTGTAGCCGTGTTGCCCCATCACCGACTCGAACTTCTTGTACCATTGCCTTGGTGCCTGTTTTAAGCCATAGAGGCTTTTCCTCAATCTACAAACGCAGTCCTCTTTCCCCTTTTGCTGGAAACCGTCCGGTTGCTCCATGTATATCTCCTCTTCCAAATCACCGTATAGGAAGGCGGTTTTCACATCCATCTGCTCAACCTCCAGGTTGAGGCTTGCTACTAATCCCAGCACCGTGCGTATTGAGGTCATTTTCACAACTGGTGAGAATATTTCATCAAAGTCTATACCTTTCCTTTGATTGAATCCTTTGACGACCAATCTTGCTTTGAATCTCGGACAGGAACTGTTTTCATCATGCTTGATCTTGAACACCCATTTATTCTTCAAAGCTCTCTTGCCTTTCGGCAACTTCACCAACTCAAACGTCTTGTTCTCATGCAAGGATTTCATCTCGTCTTGCATGGCTTCTATCCACTTCTCCTTATGTTCATCATCAACAGCTTCTTCAAACCTGTCGGGTTCTCCCCCGTCAGTGAGTAACACATACTCATGTGGAGAATATCTGGTAGACTGTTGCACAACTCTTCCGGATCTTGTGTGATAAGGAGGGTTGTTGAGGATTGTTGGTTGAGGTTGATCATCATCGTCTGCATCATCATCACCATTATCCTCGTTACCTTCAGCATCTGCTGGTTCATCTTCATTTGGAAGATCAGGGGCTTCAGGTTGATTATCCCGAACATCGTCTCCAACTTGTCTCGGCACCATTGTTGGAGGCAACTCAAACTCAGCAGAATCATCAGTGGACTTCTCTACTTTGTCAATGTCTTCAATTGTTTGGTCCTCAACGAACACAACATCTCGACTCCTGACGAGCTTCTTCTGCACCGGATCATAGAACTTATAGCCAAGCATGTCTTGACCATAGCCGATGAATACACACTTCCTTGTCTTGACATCAAGTTTGCTCCTTTCATCCTTCGGAACATGGACATAGGCTTTGCAGCCAAATACCCGCAATTGATCATAAGAGATATCTCTTCCTGACCAAATCTTTTCTGGAGCCTCGTACTGAAGAGGGACACAGGGTGAATGGTTTAGCACATAAGCTGCTGTAACTAGTGCTTCACCCCAGAAAGCCTTTGGTAACTTTGAATGAGAGAGTAAACATCCGGTTCTCTCGATCAAGGTTCTGTTCATCCTCTCAGCCAAGCCATTCAACTGTGGAGTTTTAGGAGGTGTGAACTGATGTCGAATACCATGCTCTTTACAATAAGCATCAAATTGACCTTGGTATTCACCGCCATTGTCTGTCCGGATGCACTTCAACTTCTTACCAGTCTCTCTTTCCACCAAGGTCAGAAATTGTTTGAAAACTTGAAACACTTGATCCTTGGTCTTCAGCGTGTATACCCATGTGTTTCGTGAATGATCATCAATAAAGGTCACGAAATATCGGGCACCACCGAGGGACTTCTTGAAAGGCCCGCATACATCTGAGTGTACCAGATCCAACACGTCTTGCTTTCTGGAAGGAGGGAATCTTTTGAATGAAACTCTGTTTTGTTTCCCAGCTAAACAGTCAGCACACTTCTTCAACTGGATCTGGTTTAGACCCGGTAAGGCGTTCTTCTTCACCAAACGCGCCATTGACTTTTCACTCATGTGGCCAAGACGTCTATGCCACAACTTGGTATTGCTATCATTCTCCGCAACATTTATAACTTGTTGGGAGATGCTTGCCTGGGTCACGTACAACTTTGACTGCTTCGTGCCCCGCGCCACCACCAATGAGCCTTTCGTGAGCTTCCATTGGCCATTATGAAAGGTATTGCAATAACCTTCCTCATCAAGCTTGCCTACGGAGATCAGATTCAGGCGCATATCTGGAACATGCCTGGCATCTCTTAAAAGTAGCTTCATCCCATTCATGGTCTCTAGGAAAACATCTCCTTTGCCTACAACTGTTGAGAAATTGGCATTTCCCATCTTTACACGACCGAAGTCTCCGGGTGTGTAAGATGAGAAGAGTTCTCTCCGTGGCGTTGCATGAATGGTAGCTCCACTATCAATCACCCATGTCGTCTCTTGGGTTGTCAAATTGATAATGTCGTCATCGTAGACAATGTTAAACTCACCAAAGGAGTTCGCTTCATCATCACTGCTTTCTTCGGGTTTCTCCTTTTTGCCTTTGTTCTTCTTCTGGTCATTTTGGAACTGTCGGCAAAATCTTTTGATATGGCCCTTCTTTTTGCAGTAATGGCACTTAACATGTGCAAATTTGTTGGATCTACCTCTGCTCTTATCTCTGTTACTCTGGCCTTTGTTTTGACTTCTCCCCCTGGTCGTAACAGCCAACACCTCTGATGAAGAAGATGATCCTTGTGATCGGCGTCTCATTTCTTCATTTAGAATGCCACTCTTGATTGTCTCCATGTTTACCACACCGTTGGGTGCAGAATTGGTGATTGAAACCTTCAAGGTTTCCCATGACTCTGGGAGTGTTGCCAGCACCATAAGAGCAAGTACCTCGTCATCGAACTTTATGCCCATTCCCGACAATTGGTCGACAATCCCTTGTATTTCATTAAGGTGATCTGCCACAGTTGTCCCTTCTGCATATTTTACTTGCATTAATTTTGTCAAGTAAAATAATTTGTTGTTACCCATTTTAGAGGCATACAACTCCTCGAGCTTGTTCCATAACGACCTTGCATGTGTCACACCAGAAATGTGGTTGTACACATTATCTTCAACAAATTGTCGTATGTAGCCGCACACTTGGTTGTGCTCAAATTCCCAGTCCTCGTCTGACTTGTCTTCAGGTTTCTGAGCACTGAACACCGGCAGGTGCATCTTCGTCACGAACAGGAGATCCTTCATCTTGTTTCTCCATAAGTTGTAATTTGTGCCGTTTAGGTTGACCATCTTGCTTGTCCTTGCCTCCATATTTCCGGCGGTGAATAGTAACCGTAGATATGAATAGTGCCCGTATGGATGAATAGTACCCGTACGTATGAATAGTACCGTACGTATGAGTAGTATTCTAACGAAAGCTCTGATACCACTTGTTAGGACCCGGTGGCACTAAACACTTCTTCACAGCGGGAAAAATAAATGATCAACGAAACATAAATGACACAAAGAATTTAACGTGGTTCACCTAAAACGTTTAGGCTACGTCCACAAACCCGACACCAACTTCCACTAAAACTTTTAGTAGGCTTACAAAGAGAGACTTCTCCAATAGTTTGGAGGTACAACAATTTCCCGAGCTCTACCCAAACTAGTGGCGCACACAAAAGTGTTTCCCGAAAATACCCGACTAGTATTTTACTCACTATTTTGTCACTCCCCCTTTAGAAAAACTTCCTAAAGAAAAACAAACTCTCTCTTTCTCTCTAACTCTTATACTTGAGTTATTGAATGTTTTTGGTGTGTTTAAAACAATGAGATGAAGGGGTATTTATAGTTTTGAGATAGGGACCAAAAGTGCAAATCTCACCTATCAAGAAGGATCAATTTGCAATATTCCCATCTCACCTACCATTTATTGATGTCATTGCTTACATCAATAAGCAAATTGGAGGAAGCTTCTAACAAAAACCAAAAAAAAAAAAAAAGTCATAAAATCTCAAACTCACAGATTGTCTTAAATATTGGCCATTTTAAGACAGATTACGATGATTTAATATTCACGTTAATAATGTTCAAAAAGAATCACAATGGGAGGATAAGAAAAGAGGAGGTCTGTTCTCGAACTACTTCATCACTCCTTAGATTTTAATGTAATTGCATAGCAAAAATCATCTCTCCCTGTTCTATTTTCAGTTGTATAAATCTTAAAGGTGATTATATATTTACATTGATATAAAATACATTACTAATTTAATTAATACTGTTGCATGATTGAACAAGTGGCGATTCCTCAAAAACAAAATTATGTATAAAAAAAATTGTAAAATATATATGAAATATTATCTTTAACTGAATCATATCGAGTTTGTTAAATCTTTTTTCTTTCCTCGCATAATTAGTACTCCTTACTGTTCATAATAAGTATCCAATTTACTTTTTTATTTTGGTTTAGAATAAGTGTCCAGTTATATAATCAAGAAAAAATATAATTTATTTGTACAAAATAATCCCTATGTACATGTCCCTAAAAATTTTTTTACTCCTCACATTAAATATTTAATTAGGGATAATTTAGTCATGCCGGATATTTTTGAACAAAATTTAATATTTTTTTAATGAGCGTACTAAAAGTAAATTGAACATCTGTGAACCGGAGAGAGTAATGAGTAAGGATTGTCCAAATATGTAGTAACGAAAATGTGATTCTGAGTATTGGGCTCTTCAAGAGTCAAGACAAAAAATACTTATCTGGCTATAATTAGTGTTTTATCATGCTCTTCAAAGAATCACAAGAACAAGATATATTAAAGAGGAATGGCAATCTTCAGTTGACATAAATGAAATAAACATAGAAGAAATAGATAATGTTAAATGTATAGTTCCTATTCAGAATAGGCTATTCTTGGACACCTCAATCGGTTAGAGGATGTCAGTCCTCGTACTGTTTTACCTGTACTCCTTCGCTTCGCTACTAGTGTTATATATTGTCATAGTCACTCTTTATCTTTTCCTATTCAATTTCTGGATAAAAATAGTACGGTATAGTCAGTTTTCAGATTCGTTATTCAAAAATAGTTAGTATTTACCAAATTAATAAAAAATAGTCATTATTTTTGCTATAATAGAGACCGATCTAGTATAATATATTGGAGTTCGATGCACTTGTATATAAACTCCAGCATATTATGCTGAACCAATATACTTTGCTCGCTCCAGTATAATATACTGGAGACTGGAGCACGAGTGCTCCAAACTCCAGTATATTATACTGGACTGGTATACTTGCTGGAACTCAGGTATATTATGCTGGAGTTCTAGTGTACTTATGCTGAACTCCATTATATTATGTTGAAGTTCCAACATACTTATCTTGGAACTTCAGTATAATATGCTGGAGGTCAAGTATAATATTCTAGAACTGTAGCATAATATACTGGAGTATTTTTCGGGTTTTGAAATGTATTTTCTCTCAAATTTATCTTTACATAAAAAATGAATAACTTTCTATTATTTTTAAAATTAAGCTATTTTTAAACTACTAGTTATAAATCTGAGTATTTTTGAATTTCTCATTACTGGTCTTATAGTTCTCAACTCTGTTTTGTTGTTTCGTATCTCTCATTTCCAACTTGTCTTTACCAATTTGCCCCTTTCTGCAAGGATAAGCCCATATTCATGTTCTTTAATTTACACTGAAAATTTTTAATTTTGGTACCGTCTCTTCTTTGTGTTGCTCAAGCTAATGCAATCTTTTATCCCTAGACTAATCCGGTCATTTGTTGCTTTGTAACCATCGACAATGGATGATCACTTCACTTTTTTTATTGCACTAAAGTTATTAAACTAATTTTATATTTGAATTAACAACTCAATTACCTTAATATCACGAAAGTAACAAAAAATTTCACTCAACTACGCGTAAATATCACAGAAAATAACGAGATCGAACATAATATTGTTTTATGAAACTTAAGTAAAGTTGAGTGGACACAAAATTACAAAATTGCGTTAAATTAAGAAGTGAATGTTGTTCGCACACATTCATATTTGTGATGTAACATTCACATGCTTTCTGCTGGTACTTCTTTTTATTTTTTTACTTTTTAACCCACTGTGCACGAGAAATATGGTGAGATCTAATCCCACCTTTTGGCAAGATTATGTACAAGTAAATGAAGAAATGTCATTAAGTAATTACTTGAAAAAAAAACTATATTAAGGTCGATACTTTAATGTCGATAATTGAAGCATTCGTAAGGTCTTAATTTAGACTTTAGTAATAAAAATGCATAGTAAAATGGTTATTAATTTATATTAATCTAAATGAGAACTAATATTGCATGATCTTAATTAATACATAAAAGAGGCATATATCTGTCGATATATTATTAATAATTATCAAAAATAGAAATGTTTAAAAAAACATTAATTTTTAGAGAATTGGCTAATAGATTAGTTTTTTCCTTAAAAAGTAAAGATAAATATATGCTTATTACTTATTGAATATGGAATTAGAGATAAATTTTTATAGTCAGCTAATTAGTTTCCTGAAATCTCCTAAAGCCGCCAGCATGGGGTCATTTTATGAATGGACTGTTGGAGCTTTCTCATTAGAATTCTTCTTCCTTTCCTGTCGGCGGTCAATTTCCTAATAAATCACATATTTTTCAAACACCAATAAAGCCACGTGGTAGGGTATATGAATTATGAATTGAAGGAATTGTGGAAAAGCGATGCAAAACAAACAATAATAACATTAATGTTTATTCATATTCAAACTAGTTGTAGACGGATATATCAATCGTTAATATTTATTACACTCTATTTTACTATATTATTTTGCAGATTTATCATAAGTTTATTAATTTTATGTTGCAAGTCAATCTACTATAATTGCTGTTTTCTATACGAACTTCCAACTTGAGATTGATTGTAGATTATGGACGTGAAATAACAATAATAATTGTTTGATTCAAAAGTTATTGGTTACTTTACAAGTTATGAACAATCAAATGATATGAAAGGGGTAAATCGTAATCAAATATAATGAACCTAAATAAGAGACCAGTGTAATTATAATGTGGAGATACTTGCAAGAATGAAAAACTTTTAAAGATAATCGCTTATCAGAGTTGAGAGAGAATGATAGAGAGAGAATGAGAGAAATTGTATTATTAGAAAATAACACATGGTTATTACAAAATGGGAGCCTCCGTTTATATAGAGGTGAGGTCTCCATACTGAAACTATAATCCGTCGGGGTTAGTTGACGCCCTTTTAAAGGGGACGCCCTAATGTGAACGACACCGTTTGTATCCTTACGTCCAAACTGCACCCTCGCTGTAGGAGACGTATGGGAGGGATCGTGCCCTTATCGCTTGTGAGCGTGGGAAGAGCTGTGTTCGGCCCCTATGGTCGAGCCATATTTGGCCCTATACAGTTAGTCCCTCCGCCCGTTGGAGGCGTACATGATGTACGTCTGCAATGGGCGGAAATGTTGATCCGCCGTGGCGTCGTTAATGCATTGACACGTGGTCTACTTTTTGGACTGACGTCACTGCCGGCGTGCGTCATGATTATAACTGCTCCCAAGATGGATCAGGGGGCGATTTGACATTTCGGTTTCTCGCCCCTTTTTTTGACGCCTGCCTCTTCGATTTTCGTGTATTAGGGCCTTAAAAATGGGGGGATGTTTTAATTTCTACTATCTTTTGAACTCCTCAAACTCTCACCTTCCTCTTTCATCTTCTGTAAGGGAGACTAGTTACTTTTGTTTTGAACCCTTCGATTCTTCTTTGAAGTCAGTTTCTTTAGTTGTTGACGTATTCATTCGTACATAAACACTTATTATAGCAAGACGAGGCCAACAAGATAGGAGTGATAGAGACTAGTCCTCTTCTAGGGTTCCACCATATTCGGATGGTGGAAAAAAGACCCAAAGACCCCTCGTCCCCCTCACTATGGACAACGTCCTACCCCGAGAGCTTCATGCTCGAATGGATTTTCCTACAAGATGTCCGACTCCTTCAGGGAATCGCTCCGAGTTCCTCGATTCACATTTGGACAGCGTGCGGGAGGCATGCCAAATCCCTGATGCAGTGGTCATGGAGGCGGCCATGTAGGATTTTTCTAACATACACAGACCGAGTTTCTGTGCTTTTATGAATACCCATTTTTGATCGGGTGTGGCCTCCCAATTTACCCTCTGGTGGAGGAGCTTTTCCGCTTTTACAATGTATGCCCGGCTCAGCTCACTCCGTATACATGAAAAATGTGTCGCATTTTGACCACTTACACTTTTAGGGCCAAACTCGACGTCTCGATCCACCACCTATTGCAGTTGTTTAGCCCTGGTTTTATGAGGGGATCGATGCTGTAGTTGAAGAGTCGTGGCGTAAAAGGCTTGGTTGTCAGGGCAGATGACAAGCCCAATCACCACTTCTGGCTTAAATTTTTCTATGTCCGGATGGCGGACCTGGTGGCGACCCCAGGAGGGTTCCCAGAGATGTGGAATCCAGAATGTGAGTGCTTATATGCATACTTAATATTTTTCATAACTTCTACCCGTTCAGTCTTTGTTACTTCCTCGCTTTCCCCCTTTTGCAGCTAGGATTTCTCTGCCCCAACTTGTACCAGATATAAGGTCATGGGTGGAGAGAGTGATCCCTTTCGCGGAGGTGTGCCGGACGTGGTCGGCATTCATCACCCGATATGGACCGTTAGGTATTACGCCAACTTCTAATTTGGAAATTCTATTTTCAAGTGTTTGTCGCTTGACGTATTTTATTTTGGCAATTTGGAGTGCCCCCCGAAGGAGGAGAAGATGGAATGTTGCAGCCCCATCGGCGGCGAGGACTAATTCTGAGAATGAGTATGTGCCTCAGGAACCTTCGGGCGAGGATATTCCTGAGGATGCTCAGCCTGAGGGCGGGTATGCGACCCTGGAGCCTTCTAGTGAGGACGTTCCCAAAGCTGCTCGGCCCGAGGGCGAATATACAACCCAGGAGCCCTCTAGTGAGGACGTTCCTGAGGCTACTCGGCCTGAGGTCATGCCGGTGGTCGAATCTGCGAGTGAGACGACTCCTTCGCCTCCATCTCCTGGTGCCGAAGAGGAGGCTTGCGAAGGAGAAAAGCTGCCGTAGCAGAAGAGGCGTCCTTTGCTTCTTGTCAAGGGAATAGCCATAGAGCGTAGGATGGCGAATGTACGTCGTCCATAGTCGAGGTCAATCTTGACGGGCGATGCCATTCGCTTGGGTAAGCCGGTCCCTCAGAGGAGGGTTGTACCTATTATCACCCCCCCCAAGTGTGGAAGGAAACGACATGCCGGATGTTGCCGAGTCGGTTGCTGATGAGGGGATGGCAGGTTCTAAGCGGACCCCTACAACTGTAGACATGCCGAAGGGGTATCACACTCGAGTGGAGATGGCGGCGGTTGGGCCTAATCACCGGATCGTGATTGTGACCTGATATAACCTGTTGTTGGAGAGTGATCAGGCCGCGACGGACATGACTTGGCTTTGTGTTGCTGCCGAGAGCGAAACGCTAAAGGAAGTTAGTGACAGGGACTTATCCTAAAGAATAGCTCGCGCAGCTTTGCAAGTATGCTTTGCTTTTTTCGTTTCTTAGAACGAACCTTAGGTGTATGCTAACTTGTGTTGTGATTTCATTTTTAGAACCTTATCTTAGAAGTGGAGATGGGCCGGCGTGCTCAGAATAAGACCGCCACCCATAGGAAGGTGGTAAAAACGTATAAAAAGAGTGTCGCGCAAGCACCAGACGTTGGCAGACATATATACCCAGGACCTGCAGTTTCAGGTTTTTCGTGCGGCCTGGAGCAGTCGGAAGCTCAGTTGCGGGAGCGTGTGACGAGCAAGTAGATGAAAATTGAATGACTGCCTTGGCTCGAAACACGGAGCTCGAGAACCTTCTTCGGTCGAAGGAGGATGAGTTGGAGATTGGTCGTGGGGCAATGGCGGAGGCCGCTGAATTGCGTGCTAAAGTTGATTCACCAACTGCCGAGATCAATGCCAGGGCGTCTAAAGTTGACGCTCTTAGGCAAGTAGTAGCGACTGAGTTGGACGACGATGTGTCTAGTGAGGCACACAATATGTGGGTGTATGCCGAAGCTAAGCTGGCAGTTTTTGAAGATTTACGTGTAGCTGGTCGGGCTACTGAGGCAGAGGTTGAGTACTAACATCGTTTGGTTTGGGGAAAGGTTTCCCTGGAAGCTTGTGGGTATAGCTCCGATTCTCCAAACCCGGTAGGCTATTCTTTTAAAGACGTAAACCATCTGCTACTGGGTCTTGGATTTCTGTAGCATTTCAGGCCGAAGGCGGCGGTGGACATGTGTTTATTTTGTTGCTGTAATTTTGTAGCCGTGTGAACATGAGCTTTTGTAAATTTATACTTTTCTATTTTGAGGAAATGAAAATTATTCTTTTGATATACATATATACTTTTTGCTTTTTTTGTTTTGTGTGCTTGTCATAGTAGTATGTGTAGTATCAATTGTTGTCAAGTTGATTTGTCGTAGCCGAGCTGGGTCGACTTATTGCGATAATTGCCTTAGCCATTTGCCTGTTTTGAATTGATCGTAACCGTTTTGTAATCTCGATCATGTCGAGTTGATTTATCTTAATCGAACTGAGTCGACTTACTATGACAATGGCCTTAGCCATCTGTTCATTTTGTGATGGTCGTAACCATTTAGCGATCTCGACCGTGTCGAGTTGATTTATCATAATCAAACTGAGTCGACTTACTATGACAATTTCCTTAGCCATCTATTCGTTTTGCGATGGTCTTAACCATTCATACGTTGTAGATGGTCGTAGCCTTTCATACGTTGTAGACGACCGTAGCCTTTCATACGTTGTAAACGGCTGTAGCCTTTCTTACGTTGTAGACGTCCGTAGCCTTTCATACGTGGGAGATGGCCATAGCCTTTCATACATTGTAGATGATCGTAGCCTTTCATACGTTGTAGACGACCGTAGCCTTTCATACGTGGGAGATGGATGTCGCCTTTCATACATTGTAGATGGTCGTAGCCTTTCATACATTGGAGATGGTCGTCGCTTTTCATACGTTGGAGATGGACATAGCCTTTTTACATTAGAGACTACTGTAGCCTTTCATACATTGGAGTTGGTCGTAGCCTTTCATACATTGGAGATGGTCGTTGGTGCAGTCCCTTTGGCATGCCTGTTGTGCTGGCCTGCAGAGTAAGTGGCATGTCAAACTTGCCTCATCAGCATTTCCGAGCATCTCCTTCGTCGCCTCGTTAAAAACCTTTCCGAGAAAACCCAATAGGGACTAAACTCGGATAAGGGAAAAATAGTACGACTCGGGGGTGCTCTTCAGAAATGGATATACTTGGGGTGAGAGATATTCCAATTATTTTGGAGCGTCTTCCCTTCCATTGTCTCCAGTTTAAATGACCCTTTATCTGATGTCACAGTAATCTTATACGGTCCATCCCAATTGGTACCCAGTTTTCCTTCTCTTGGATTCCTAGATGCCAAGGTTTTGGATTTGACGACGTAGTCACCTACTTTGAGTGGTCGGATTTTGGCCCTTTTGTTGTAGCATATTTCAATTTCGTGTTTTTACACCGCAAATCTGCCCAAGAATAACACGAAAAGAAAGGGAATAAAAGTACCTGTAAAGCCATGACTAATACCCTGCGGGATAGCTCCATGTCATCTACCATGGTGAGTGTCCTACTTTCAGGGGTGACACACAACAGAGTAAAGGCTGAAGCATCCTGCTCACTATTCGACAAAAGATTGAAGGTCGTCGGAATTGTAATGCGACGGTCAGAACCATCCGTCGTCATTTTTACATGGGTCAGACCGCCCACAAACTCGTCGACATCTTCCTAAGCGATGTGAAAGTCCGACCATTCTGCCATACCACTAGGCCCCCAACAGTGACCGAAGGCTCTCCCTTGACGACCCATGTAGGGCTAACACTTGGAGCAGTATTGTGAGCACGTGATTTTTGCCTCACACGAATTGCTCCTAAAAGATTCAAAATAAAAGAGTTTTGCGTTGCTTGCAATATTTGTGATTTTGTGTTATTATTTTCTTATTATTCGTATCTGTGTGTGCATGCATATTTGATTAAATTAACGAAAAAATATGAAAAAAAAATATATATATTATATATATATATATAATAGTGTTTGGAACTTATTTTTAATTTTTAGTTAACTAGTAAACGGAAAAAACCACAAAATAATAGGGATATATTTTATTTTTGTTGTCATTATGTGATTTTATTTTCTTTGTGTCAATTATTGTTAAGTATTAATATCCTTATGATTTTATTTTTAGTGATAAATTAATTAGAATTTTTGGTTTTGTTATATAAAAAAAAAAGGAAAGAAGAAAAGGCTGAAAATTAAGTTTGGGCCTTTAAATCTGGAGCCCAAACGAGATAGCCAGCCCAAGTCTTGCATTAGTCCAGTCCAACCCGTCTCCAGACAAGACCAAACGACGTCGTTTCTGTCTTTAATGAAGAGATCCAAGCCGTCGATCAGCCTTGATCGGACGGATCACATTTAATCGCCCCATTCTGTTGATCCTGGCCGTTGGATTCTCATCATCCAACGGCCAAGATTAAAACATTAATTCTAATTACCCAGAAAACCCCCCAAACCCCTTAACCCGTTCATTCCTCAGACCCCCCCCCCCATCCCCCTTCGTCTCTCTCTCTCTCAACCTTCACAACAACAAACCCTAGCGCCGCCTCCTCTCCCTTCGCCTGAAAACCCGGCGGCAACAACGCCGCCGGCCACCAACTTTACACCACATACTCGCCTCAACCTCCTCTATCCAACCCCGTGCATGGTTTGTCTCGAATCAACCTGGATATTCTCGAATCTTCATTTGAAGATTCGAGTCGAACTCGAACCAGCTCCGCCCGATCCCAAATCAACACCACACCACCCCTAGACCTCCCTCACACACCTACCGCCCTTAGTTTCACTCGAATCCAACCAAAAACTCAAAAGCCCAAATCCGAGCCCCAAGAACCCTAGAATTCTAAAATTAGGGACTTTGTTCGATTTTAAAGTAATTGGAGTCAATAGACTTTAATTGGAGTGTCTTTCATTTGAAAAACACTTCAATTAAAGTCCGTTTACTTCAAAAGGTGAAAAGCTCGAAGCCTTCGGAACCGGGTCTATTTGATTTCGATTTCTTTTTGAGGTAATGTTCCTCTTTCTGTTTAATTCAATTCGTTTTGTATTTGTTTAGTCTTAGATTGATTGAATTCTTCTCAATTTTCCTTGGCCGCCCCTGTTTTCACTTCATCTCCAAAGACTTTTTATTTGGTCGATTGGTGTTCTGTTATTTGTTCGAGTGTGCCTGTTATAGAATAATTATTCGTTTTGATTAAGGTCGTTAAGCGTTCAATTCATACTGGATTGGTTCTGTGTCTCTGCTGAAATACATGAAATCAAACTGTAGATCGCCCATTTGTTGTTGATTATATATGTTAACATCGACTAATCAATGTGGTCGGTTAGTTCCATAGGTCTTGTTTATTAGCATTCTAGGGCAGACTTGGATGCTATAAGCATTGATTGAATCAAGTCCTCTTCTTTTGGGGAACTGTTTTGTGATAAATTAGATAGTTGTGGGTAGTATAGGGTTAAAGGGTGTAATTGATGAAGGTAATGCATTAGGACTGCTGGTGGAACCTGCTGTACAGCAGAGTTCACCACCAGTTGTCCCCTGCTATTAATTTTTTATTGATAAACCCATGCCTAGACATAGTGTAGTGGTAAAAAACAGAGGGATGGGTTCAGCAGGGAGAGGGATGGGCAAAAGGGTTTAAATTAAGGTCTTTTGTACCATTAGGGGGAGGGATTTTAGCTATAAGTAGAGCATTAATCTGAAACAGTAAGAAAAGACACACAAGAGGAGATTCGAAAATATAGACAGAAATATTCCTACACACACAGACTCTTAGAGAACATTAGGGATAGACATTCACAACCTGGATATCTACATACACTCATATAAACATATTGGTATTGACTGCCTACTGGTTGCTTTTGCTTTGGCCTCTATTTCTTCCTGTCATTACTGTTGTTTGGAGGCTGTAGTGGTCGTTTGATTGCGGTTGTTCTGTTGGTGCTGTTATTCTTGTGTTGTTGTTGTTTGTTGTGCTGCCGGGACTGTGATTGACTACCACTGGTTGCCGTTGGTCGAGGTTGTGTCACTGGTTGGCTAGCATTGTGTTTGGCCACTGATACTCTTGTGTTTGGCCACTGATACTCTTGTGTTTGGCCACCGATATTCTTGCGTTTGGTTGTTGAGTTGGGACTGCTGTAGTTTGTATCCGGGTGTTGATTGTTGCTGTGTTTTGGCTCCTGTTTTCTCCTGTTGTTGCTGTTGGTATTGCTGTTGTTATTGTATTCTCTACTGCTGCCACTGATTGATCCTCGTCGTGATTTCCAGGTATTCTTCTGTCCAAAAGAAGCTGTAATGACTTGAAGTAAAGAAATGGAATGAAACAAGAGATTGAAGCATCATGTCATTTATTTTACAGTTCTTCTACATTGATATTTGTATGTTTGATCATCTGTTTCAGTGTGGTGTGGCTGTTTTCACATGGATTACCTAGATAACTTCTTTATAATTGGATTACGGACTATGATGCAAGACTAGACCAAAATATGAATTAATAGTAATAGTTGTAGTTTATGGTCCTCTCGATAGTTAGCATTCATGACTGTGGTAGTCTGTTTTTAACTTAATTTCTTATGTCGGATTGTTTAGCGTTGGAATAAGTTTAAACCTTAATATGTGTCCTTATGATGATCTTGTTATTTCACGTTAAATTCGATTTGTTGTTGAATTCTTGAGGTACTTAGTTAAAGGTGGTTAGGTTCTAAAGGCTATTTCAACAAATCATGCGAGTTGACATACTACTGAAGAATCTGTAATTTTAGTTAATAGAACTCCCGTCCCGTTGTTTCTTTGCAACTTTAATAGCTCCGGTATTGCATTTGAATTCTGGAAATACCACCTTGTTCATTGTATAGAATTCTACCTTAAATGGAATATGCGCAAAAGTTGAAATAGGATAAATGAATCTTGTTAGCTCCAACAATTTTCCATGTAATGGTGACTCTCACGAGATCCAAGTAACATTAGGTCTGTCGATGGCCCAAACATTTCTCAATTAACCATCATTTCACCCAATATGGGTCTGTCGGGCATTAGGTTTAAACTTAATGTTAAATACGGGCAAATTCGAACTCTATCAGATACCCCTCGGAACTTAGTTTAGAAATGCTCTATTTAGAACAAATCGAGGTGCAAAATACTAAATAAAAATGATAAATGCATGGCCCTCATTTAAGTAATCTTGTTTACTCTTAGAATTCGAGGCGTGACAATAGGTTAAAATGGTGCTAAGCCGGTTAATGTTTAATTGGTAAACTAAGGTAATTTTTGTTAGTAACATTCGTTAGGATTTTCTTTCCTTTTGATATAAAAACAAAGCAATAGAAAATTTAGTTATGCTAGGTATGACCATAAATAATAACGAGACGAGCCTCGCCAAACAAAATACACAATTGCGGGGCCCTCTAATCAGTTGTTATAAAAACTTAGACTTGGAAAGACCGTTTAGTGAATTTCACGGTCTTTTCCCAAAGTTAATAAGGACGATAGACTCTTTAGGCGCGATTTGTAAGTAAATTACTTTCCTAAACACGGGTGCGCATTTATGTGACCCAAATCTTACTCTCGGCGAAACTGAAATACATTAAAGTCACAGGCGTACTGGTTGCGGTGTGACTCGAAATGTGTTTTCGCGACGTCGCAATTCTTCTAAAAATAAAAGCGGAGCATAAAAAATACATAGTTAAAATATATAAAGAAAATCAGATAAAAGCAAAAAGTGCAGTTGAGCGACCGTGCTAAAATCACGGAATCCGGGAGTGCCTAACACCTTCTCCCGGGTTAACAGAATTCCTTATCCAGTTTTCTAGATTCGCAGACTATATTACAAAGTCCTAAATTTCCTCGGTTCGGGATCAACCCGGTGACTTGGGACACCATTATTTTCCCAAGTGGCGACTCCGAATTTAATAAATTGATCCCGTCTCGATTGTCCTTTAATTGGAAAAACTCCCTTGCGCCCTCGCGGGTGCGTAAAAAGGAGGTGTGACAGCTCTGGCGACTCTGCTGGGGACAATACCTCTGAACTTCGGTTCAGGGTCTAAGAATTCGAGCTCAGTTAAATTATTGTTTTGTCTATATCTGATTTTGCTACATGTTTAATTAACATGCCACATGTCTACCGCTTTGATACTAGTTGCACTGTATATACAAACTGTTATATGTTTACCGCTTTGATATTACGTGAACTGTATATAAAACTGTGCCGCAAACCCTTCACTTCTCACCCCCGGGGATGTGCTCACTGGTTGAGACTCCTTATTCTATTAGTGTCATACCCAAAATAATGAAGAGGCTCGGAAAGTTTCTAAGCAGGTTGGCCTTTTGGTTCCCGGAAAGGAGCTCCTTCCTCAGCCCGAGTTGTCCGCTTGGGTACACAGTCTAGATCATGCACCGAGGTTTTTAACTTAGAATAACATAACTGCATACCAGATCCCTAGTAGGAAGCGCTTATTTGCATCACGTTGCATTTGACTTAGGGGACTCAACACAGGGGTTGGGTCCGTCTAGGACAGACAATCTGAAATGAAAGACCATCCCGCTATGCCATGTTTGTTTCAAGCATTTATTCGAACTTGGATGCTGACCGGCTTTTAAATACTGAGGAGAAACGAAAAACAAAAGGAAACAGTGTGGGTAAATAGATATTTGCAGAAAATACAAAAATGTGTCTTACCAACAAAATCAATAGTTTGTTAATAAGAGACAATGGAAGGTTGACTTCGCCGACAATGGGTTTCTTAACAAAATGTGTTTTCTTTGTCGGTCAATAAAAGAAAATCCGTTTCTTAACAAAATGTGTTTTCTTTGTCGGTCAATAAAAGAAAATGTGTTTCTTAACAAAATGTGTTTTCTTTGTCGGTCAATAAAAGAAAAGGTGTTTCTTAACAAAGTGTGTTTTCTTTGTCGGTCAATAAAAGAAATAGTTTGTCTTGACGGACCGAACTACGCGGGTTTGATTCTCACTCGATATGAGATACGTAGGCAACCCCCGTCGGGTCCAACTTGCCATTGTTTTTTTCAAAAATATACCAAAATCTGTAAATTTTGAAAAAATCATTGCCAGCCAAAATGATCGTTTTCTTTAAATAAATGTGCAGGATGAGCACGATTCAAAATGAACCCTTTTCACTCATGACTAAAATCCCGGTACAAATACGGCTATGGTGGGATGATCTAGGCCAAGAAGGGCAGGATGATGTTAAAAAGTATTTGAAAGGTTTCACAGGTCTGCTTGAAATAAAACCTCGTGGGGACATCATAAGAGCATTAGTCACATATTGGGACTCCGCGCACAATGTCTTTCACTTCTCGGACTTCGAGCTCACCCCAACCGTGGAGGAGATGACCGGATACATTGGAAACACTGATATACCATTGGGGCATCAATATCTAATCGCCCCCAGGGTTGTCGCCATACACCGGTTTTTAGACTCACTGAAGACGGCCAGAACGGTACGTAACCCATATCTAGCACAAGGGTTTTGTACTTTAAACTTCATTTATCAAAGGTACGGTCATGCGGGAGGTTTCGACAAACCAGAAAACAAATTATGCAGCAAGGGTAATCGCCAGAAATGGGAGGAGCACAGACGAGTTGCTTTCATGATAGCCTTTTTAGGACTCGTGGTATTCCCAAGGAAAGACGGGAACATTGATATAAAGGTAGCCGGAGTCGTCAGTACTTTGCTTGACCAAAGCAAAAGTACTCTTGCTCCTATGATACTATCGGACATATATCGAGCCCTCACAATCTGCAAAGCCGGGGGAGATTTTTTCGAAGGCTGTAATTTACTGCTACAAATGTGGATGATCGAGCACATGTGTCCCCGTACCCAATTCTTGAGATATGGGTTGGTTGAGAAAACTTGCATAAGCGAATTCTATACAAGGATTGATAGGACCGTCCTGCTCGAAGGAACATTGGCATGGAGGGCATACTTTCAGGCTCTCAGCGCAAGTCGAATACAATGGACGTTGGGTTGGTTGCAGATAGACATAATCGTGTACATTCCAGCGGCTAGGTCCCCCTTTCTCTTGATAGGACTTAAAAGCATTCAACCTTATGCGCCCCATCGAGTGTTGAGACAGCTCGGGAGGTGCCAGATAGTACCCAAAGAAGAAGACCTGAGTACCCAGGTTATTGAGATTGGTCCCGATGGTCAATTCCCAGAAGCGAGGGTCCGCCAGATCTGGAGCAAATGCCAATATCTAGAGGCAAGCACTTGTGTGCATGATCGAGCTAGAGGAGAGGTTGCACCTAGATATCTTACTTGGTACAAAGGAGAAACATCGGGTGAAAGACCAGCCAAAAGACCTCACCTCAGGGAATTTGCTGAAGCGTCACAAGAACAATGGGACTGGTTAGCCAAGGAAGAGGTTTACAGAACAAGGATTGGCAAGATAGAGCAACGGGTCCAAGATCTTCAATTTGAAAGGGATATGCAAGCCGCCGCCGACGAAGGAGATAAAAAGAAGTTGGCACAAGAAAATGACTTTTTGAGGGCTCAAATCCAGCAAATGAAAAGGGATGCTGACAGACAGTCGAGGAGTCGAGCAGACGAAAAGTTGATAAAGGGTTTGAGAAGCCAAGTTGCCGATGTCCAAAGAGAATTGGAAGAATCAAAGGCCCAAACAATGAGGGTCCGTGCTAGCTGGAGAAAGGAGGCACATCAACATGCACTTCACCTGCAACGGATAGAAGAAGATTACACTGAGATCATCACTAGTCTAAGGGAAGCAAATGTTATCCTCAGGGAGCGGGTTTTCAAGCAAGCCCGAGATGCCAGGACAGACCTCGACCGTTGTCACGATCTGATGGCCCGACTACAAGAACAAGTAGATAGGCTCCTAGACAAAGTCACCAACAATGCTCGAAGATTGGGGGCGAAAAAGCAGCAGATAGAGCAGCTACTCAGGGAAAGGGACATGATCAAGGACAGAATTGGAGAAATAGGGCACTATGTCACTATGAAGTGTTTAGCTTGCGAACGGATGCCCCGCCCTGCCCTTTTTGCTTCGATTATGGGCTATGTTCATCAGATCATGAGGGATTTAAGGGGACTGCACAAAGACCTCACACCGAGACCCGCGGCAAGGCCGAATGATGCCTCGCGGGCTCCCAGGAATTTTGGAGCATTAGACTTCTGATTTAAAAAATGTATTTCGAAATATCGAGTCAAGTTGGTTGGCATTTTATTTTTCATTTTTCGAGTCAAGCATTCCTCTATTTTGCCGATTATTGTAAGCCATGTTTTGTAACTTTGAGGTTTTATTCGATATAAAAGTTACTGAATTTTGCCACAATCTTGTTACCAGAACTACGCTCGGTCTGATTCACGCGAGAACGTGATACGTAGGCAATCCACATAAGATTCGACCACCACTAAAAAGAAAGGAAAAGAATCCAAAGGTTAATAACAATAAGGCTTTCAAGGATAGTTGAAAAAAAAAAAAAAAAGAAAAAGAAAAAGGGCCGGAATGACGCATGTTAAGAGTACATGTAGAAAGGGTTATTTGGTTAGGTGCATTGCATCCAACGTGCTATAACATATCTGTCAAACTCGGTAAACTAACAAGTTTGTTGCATTTCCAGAAAGTTTAGCAGTTGGTTTGACAGAATATACTGGCCAGCCATCATTACCGTACTAGATCCAAAGGGCCAGTTACAGCAAGCATGTCTAGTTCCGGCAAGAGCCTCGAAGAAGAGAGATCGGAGATACAAATAATGAAAGAAGAGGTAGACCGGTTGAAACAGCAGATAACAGAGATGCACCTGGCCTGGGCCAGGGAACAGTCTTCACCAAACCGCCCTACCCTCGCCTCAGCTCCGGAACATCCGCCCATCGATCCTTCGACAAGCGCCCCGATCTATCCATACTTTCGGGGGGAAAACCCATATGCCACCCACATTCTACCAGCCAAACCAAATCCTCCTCCAGCCACCCCCGTTTTTGTGGCACCTCCACCTGCTCCTATGCAAAGGCCGGCCGGTGAGCCGCATGTTCAGATCCATGACAACTCTTACTATCCTCCAGAGCCTACTTTTAGGGCTCCCGAACCACAATCACATACCCCTCACTGGGATAATCCGGCAGAACCGGAAAAGCACTTCCAAAGTTCAGAACATGAGGAAGTTATTCGAAAAGTTAAAAGCCTGGAGCAGTCCTTCAGGAATATGCATGGTTTAGGTAACCAGGTCAGTGTCGCTTACAAAGATCTATGTCCATTCCCAGATGTCCAGTTGCCAGCCGGGTTCAAAATGCCCAAGTTTGACCTATACGAGGGGCATGGTGATCCTGTAGCCCACCTCCGAGGGTTTTGTAGTAAAATGCGAGGAGCCGGAGGACGGGACGAGATTCTGATAGCTTACTTCGGTCAGAGTCTGGGAGGATCTGCGCTGGAGTGGTACACTAGACAGGACCCCAGCAGATGGTTTACGTGGGATGATTTGGCTCAAGCTTTTATCGGCCAGTTCCAGTACAATCTTGAAATAATCCCCGACCGCCTATCATTGCTATAATTAGAGAAGAAGCCCGCTGAAAGCTTCAGGGAATTTGGTTTCCGCTGGAGGGAACAGGCAGCCAGGGTAGATCCGCCGATGAGAGAGAGCGAGATGGTGGATTACTTCTTGCAGACATTAGAGCCAACCTATTTCGGACATCTGGTAACGTCCGTAGGCAAATCATTCACTGAGGTGATAAAAATGGGGGGTATGATCGAGGAAGGTTTGAAGGCCAACAAGATCATGAGCTACTCAGCATTGAAAGCCACCACTCAAGCTATCCAAAGTGGTACTGGAGGAGTACTGGGGAAAAAGAGGAGAGAGGAAGTTGCGGCCGTCGAGTCCGGGGCATGGTTCAGAAATAGAGGCCCTGCACCCCAATATAGCCCGCCCCAGCCTCACCACCAAAATTACTCCCACAATCCATATAACCACCCGCAACATTACTATCCCGCACTTGATCCCCATTTTACTGTCCACCACGCACAGTCCTATTCTGCACCTCCCGTCCATGCACCGTGGCGTGCACCAAACCCGCAGAACAATCATCCACCCCCAAGCGCTTACAGAAACCCCTCGGGCGCGAGTTTTCGTCCGAACCAGGCATTCAGGGGCCACAGGGCGCCGAGGCCAAAGACTTTCACTCCCTTAGGAGAATCTTACACCAGTCTGTTCCACCGGTTGAAGCAAGTAGGGTTGCTAAATCCGGTTGAAGCTAAACTACCAAACCCTCTTCCGAAGAACCTGGACCATTCAGTAAATTGTGCCTACTGCTCGGGATGTCCGGGACACGATACCGAAAAATGTTGGAGGTTGAAGACAGCCATCCAGGAGCTCATCGACACTCGCAGGATCGAGGTCCAGACGCCAACAGAGCCCAACATCAACCAAAACCCGCTTCCAACTCATCATGAGACCAACATGATCGAGTTGGTACGGGTAGAAGAAGGAAAGGAGAAAGCCTCTCAGATGGTAATGATGATCAAATCTAGCGGGGTAGGAATGAGAAAGGGGCCGAGCCTTGATGAGTCATCTATTTGCAAGAAGGACATACCAGGAGGGTCGGAAGCAGGAAGGGGAAGTGTGAGCGGAGTACCGGTGAGGCCGGGGGAAGCAAAAATAGTTGTACCAGGGGCAGCAACCAAGCCCGTCTTGACGGTAGCAGGCGTTCGAATGGATCCTTTCATCATCAAGCCAGCAATACAGTTGCCAATAACTGATAGTCGGGCTATTCCATGGAATTATGCTCGGATTACAACAACCTACAAAGGAAAGGAAGTGAAAGAGGAAGTTTGCGAAGTGCAAGGTTTGACCCGCTCGGGGAGATGTTTTGCCCCTGCGGAATTGAGGAAGATCACTCCGGCAACATTGAAAAAGCCGGTAACTGACGAAGAGGCAGAAGAATTCCTGAAAAAGATGAAGCTGCATGACTATTCTGTTTTAGAGCAGTTGAAGAAGACTCCTGCGCAAATATCATTGCTATCCTCGCTGATACATTCTGAAGAACATCGGCAAGCTTTGATGAAAGTCCTGAATGAGGCACATGTACCGGATAAAATCTCAGTGAGTCATTTGGAGAAGATCACCAATAGGATCTTCGAAGCGAATCGGATCACCTTCACCGATGATGAATTGCCCGAGGAAGGCACCGAGCACAACAAGGCTTTATATCTTACGGTAAAGTGCGAGGAGTCGGTGGTTACCAAAGTCCTTGTCGATAATGGGTCCAGTGCTAACATTTGTCCTCTCTCTACACTGGATAAGTTGAAAGTGGACATCGGCAGGATACGCAAGAACATCATATGTGTTCGAGGGTTTGATGGAGGAGGCAAGGCATCGGTCGGGGACATAGTGTTAATCTTGACAATTGGGCCAGTGGAGTTCACCATGGAATTCCAGGTGCTGGACATGGTAGTGTCATATAACCTCCTGATAGGGCGACCATGGATCCATGCCGCAAGAGCAGTTCCATCCAGCTTACACCAACTCGTCAAGTTTGAGTGGGACCAACAGGAGATCGTCGTCCATGGAGAGAATGATCTACAACCAGGCACCATCGTCCCCTTTGTTGAGACAGAAGAAGATGTTGGGCCGTGGGTATACCAGATCTGCGACGTGGTATCCGCCAACCGAGTTCCAGAAGGGAATGCATTCCCAATGACAGAATAATTACTGCAGACGTCATGGTGGCTCATGAAATGTTGAGACATGGTTTCATACCCGGCAAAGGTCTAGGTGCATCTCTGCAAGGAATCATACAACCGGTATCAGTGGTCGAAAACTTGGGAACCTTCGGCTTGGGATTCAAGCCAACATCAGAGGACATCCGGCGAGCCAAGAGGAGTAAGCAGAAGACATGGGTGCTCCCGAAGCCTGTTCCACGCCTTTCCCAATCTTTCGTCAGGTCCGGAGTAAGAGGACATCCGACGACAAAGATTCCCGGTCCTACGATTAGGCCAGACGAAGAGTTCTTCAGGAAGTTCGAGGACCTATTCACAGATGTATGTATGCTCGAGGATGGTGAAGGATCCAGCCATGCCGAGATACAGTTTGTGGGACCAAGAGCAAAATTGAATAATTGGAAGGCTACTCCTCTCCCTGTCCGGAAGGAGTCTTGGTAG
Source organism: Nicotiana noctiflora (assembly GCA_032618575.1). Taxonomy (NCBI): domain Eukaryota; kingdom Viridiplantae; phylum Streptophyta; class Magnoliopsida; order Solanales; family Solanaceae; genus Nicotiana; species Nicotiana noctiflora. Next base: position 44,311 of record JASVEL010007538.1, read on the forward strand.
TTTGTTTTGGATTGTTTTCTTTCGAAATTCTGTGTTGGGGGTTGTCCCCGGAGTAAAATCCAGTTGTTTTAGTTCATTTTGATTTAAGTTTGCAAGTTTGTTTTTCCTTGTACTATTCTCATTAATGAAAATTTGGTTCCCTTCGTGTCTAATTTTGTTTATTTTTCTTTCTTTTACTTTTCTGAACAGCCTTCTTTCAACCGATCTTAATGATATGGCGTGCTTAAAGATTAATCAACCCAGTCTAGAAAGTCAATCGGGTTTGGAAATAATAACGCATGAAATAAGAAGTGACGAGAGTGAGTCAGAGTACGGCGATGATGAAGCCGTAGAAGAGATCGGTGAAGAATTAAGTCACTTCGAGGAAAAACCCAAACCAAATTTAAATGATACTGAGGCCGTTAATTTGGGGAACACAGATGACGTCAAAGAAACCAGCATAAGCGTCCATATTGAACCAAACCCGAGAGAAGAGTTGATCAAAACACTCATGGAGTTTAAAGACATTTTCGCATGGTCGTACGACGACATGCCAGGACTCAGCACTGATCTAGTGGTTCATAAATTACCCACTGATCCGGCATATCCTCCCGTCAAGCAGAAACTGCGGAAATTCAAGACGGAGATGAGTGTGAAGATCAAGGAGGAAGTAACCAAGCAGTTGCAGGCGAAAGTCATTCGCGTCACTCGATACCCCGAATGGTTGGCTAACGTAGTACCGGTGCCAAAGAAAGACGGAAAGATCAGAGTATGTATGGACTATCGCAACCTCAACAAGGCGAGTCCTAAGGATAATTTCCCACTTCCCAATATCCATATCCTAATTGATAATTGCGCCGGACGCGAAATCGGATCCTTTGTGGACTGTTATGCGGGATATCATCAGATTTTGATGGATGAAGAGGACGCAGAAAAGACGGCTTTTATCACACCGTGGGGAACTTATTGCTACCGAGTGATGCTGTTCGGTTTGAAGAATGCGAGGGCAACATACATGAGGGCGATGACTACGGTATTCCATGACATGATACACAAGGAAATAGAAGTGTACGTGGATGATGTGATCATAAAATCTAGACGTCAAGTTGCCGACCTCAGGAAGTTCTTTCAAAGACTTCGAAGGTACGACATCAAGCTCAATCCGGCCAAATGCGCATTCGGAGTTCCATCGGGAAAGTTGCTAGGATTCATCGTCAGCCGACGGGGCATTGAGTTGGACCCATCTAAAATCAAGTCCATCCAGGAGTTACCCCCGCCAAGAAATAAAACAGAGGTAATGAGTTTGTTGGGAAGGTTAAATTACATCAGTAGGTTTATTGCTCAGCTTACAGCAACCTGCGAACCCATATTCCGTCTGTTGAAGAAAGACGCGGCGATAGAATGGACGACAGAATGTCAAGAAGCATTTGATCAAATCAAAGGGTATCTGTCCAACCCACCCGTACTAGTTCCGCCTGAGCCAGGTAGACCCCTGATTCTTTATCTGACGGTCTTGGAGAATTCGTTTGGCTGCGTACTGGGACAGCATGATCTTACTGGCAGGAAGGAACGGGCCATTTACTGCCTCAGTAAGAAATTCACAATCCACGAGGTCAAGTACACTCATTTAGAAAAGACATGTTGCGCCTTGACTTGGGTAGCCCAAAAGTTGAAACATTATTTGTCTTCTTACACCACTTACCTCATTTCGCGTTTGGATCCGTTGAAGTATATTTTCCAGAAACCTATGCCTACAGGGAGGTTAGCAAAATGGCAAATATTACTTACGGAGTTCGACATCATATACGTGACAAGGACGGCTATGAAAGCTCAAGCCTTGGCCGATCACTTAGCTGAAAATCCTGTTGATGACGAATACGAACCTTTGAGGACGTATTTTCCAGACGAAGAAGTATTGCAAATTGAGGGGTTAGAACTAACCAAGGATCCAGGTTGGAAGCTCTTCTTCGACGGAGCGGCGAACGCAAAAGGAGTCGGAGTAGGGGCTGTGCTCATATCTGAAACAGGACATCATTATCCTGTTACTGCTCAACTGCGTTTTCACTGTACCAATAACATGGCCGAGTACGAGGCATGTATCTTGGGGTTGCGATTAGCGGTGGACATGGATGTACAGGACGTCTTGGTCTTGGGGGACTCGGACCTTCTGGTACATCAGATTCAGGGAGAATGGGAAACCAGAGATTTAAAGCTTATCCCGTATCGTCGGTGCTTGCATGATCTGACCAAGCGCTTTCGATCAGTAGAATTCAGACACATCCCAAGGATGCATAATGAGGTTGCCGACGCTCTAGCTACTTTAGCGTCGATGCTACATCACCCGGACAAGGTTCGTGTCGATCCGTTACATATCCAGGTCCGAAATCAACATGCTTATTGTAATGTGATAGAGGAAGAGGTGGATGGCGAGCCATGGTTTCATGATGTCAAGGAATACCTCAGGTTAGGAGTATACCCGGAGCAAGCAACTGGAGACCAAAAGAGAGCTATTCGGCGATTGGCGAACGGATTTTTCCTTAGTGGAGGGGTGCTGTACAAAAGAACCCCAGATTTGGGATTGTTGAGATGTATAGATGCAAGTCAAGCCACAACAGTGATGACGGATATACACTCGGGAGTTTGTGGACCACACATGAGCGGATACGTATTGGCAAAGAAGATTCTTCGAGCAGGATATTATTGGCTCACTATGGAGCGTGATTGTATAAGTTTCGTGCGAAGGTGCCATCAGTGTCAGATACACAGAGATTTGATTCATTCTCCACCGACTGAATTGCATACAATGTCAGCACCATGGCCGTTCGTCGCATGGGGTATGGATGTTATCGGACCTATAGAGCCTGCGGCTTCCAATGGTCATAGGTTCATTCCTGGTGACGATCGATTACTTTACCAAGTGGGTGGAGGCCAAAACCTTCAAATCCGTGACCAAGAAGGCAGTGGTGGATTTCGTACATTCCCACATCATCTGCAGGTTTGGAATTCCAAAGATAATCATTACAGATAATGGTGCAAATCTTAACAGTGGATTGATGAAAGAGGTATGTCAACAGTTCAAGATTACACACCGAAATTCCACACCGTATCGCCCAAAAGCAAATGGTGCGGTCGAGGCAGCAAACAAGAATATAAAGAAGATATTGAGGAAGATGGTAGAAGGGTCTAGGCAGTGGCATGAAAAGTTACCATTTGCGCTGTTGGGTTATCGCACTACCGTCCGGACTTCGGTAGGTGCAACTCCTTACTTGCTGGTATACGGGACTGAAGCAGTAATACCAGCAGAAGTTGAAATCCCATCCCTCCGAATTGTCGCGGAAGCTGAGATTGATGACGACGAGTGGGTCAAAACCCGATTAGAGCAATTGAGCTTGATCGATGAAAAGAGATTGAAAGCAGTATGTCACGGCCAATTGTATCAAAAGAGAATGGCGAGAGCATATAACAAGAAGGTACGTCCCAGGAAATTTGAAGTGGGACAACATGTGCTGAGGAGAGTTCTACCACATCAGGCCGAAGCGAAAGGCAAGTTCGCTCCAAATTGGCAGGGACCATTTGTGGTGACTAGAGTATTATCCAACGGCGCTCTATGTCTGACTGATGTCGAGGGAAGATGCACCGATATGGCTATCAATTCTGATGCAGTCAAGAGATATTATGTGTAATTCTTTAATGCATTTGTCAACGTTTGGTTTCGTTTGTGTGTATTTGGCATTTTTCGGAGAATGAAATGACAGAGGCAATTTTTCTACTACCCAAACACTTTAACCTTTGTTTCCCCTTTGAGCCTTAATTATTCTTTCATATACCCTCTTTCGGAATCATCAAGGAAGATGTGTAACAAAATAGAAAAGAAACAAAGAAGTAATACAAGAAAAAGTGAACTACGTTCGACCCGATTCCTCAAGAAGGATACGTAGGCGCCACACGGCTCGGTCATAATAAAATAAAAATCAAAGATCCCCAAGCAACAAAATTGGGGCCGAAGTCATTGTTTCGTTTGAAAGATAGTGTGGATTCCGAAAGTTGTAATAAGCTAACCGCCGAGGTTAAACCCTTTTAGCCTCACGCGCAGAAACCACATTAAGAACCAGAAAGACCTCTCGATCAGTATTTGAGAAATGCCAAGTCATGTGATTGAAAGCCAAAAGTGACGTCCCGACCCTCGATTGAATCCAGGATGCACAAGCCGAAAGGGGATAACGCTCTAGAGGGAATCTCATGGGTGACACCCCACCATAGGGAAAGAAAGCGTAAATGAGAGAGTCTTAACGGTGAAAACCCTCGCGGGCACCTTAAGGCGAAGAAAGTTGAGAGAAATAAAATGAGAGAGTCTTACGGTGAAAACCTTTACGGCACCCTAAGGCGACGGGAGATAGAGAAAAATGAGAGAATCTCATTAGTGAAAACCCTGTGAAGGGCACTGTGAGGTGACAGGGCGAGATGGTTACAAGATGTCCGCATGAGACAAGGTTTGGACATCCGTTTACCTCTCGCAGAACGCGGCATCAGAAAGTGATTGACATGAATAGACTGGTTAGTTTAATCTCAAAGGCGTGGCATAACCATTGGATCAGTCACACATTCAGATAAGTTTTCCTATTTTTGAGTTCAGAAAAGTTTTCCTTTTCTTTTGTCATTTGCGGTCAGCATCCTTTTCTTTTCCTTCATTTTTCGAAAATTGATTTTTCAAAGCTTACTACCAAGTCTCCCAAAGCAGTATAATGAAAATGAATAGGCGTGGAACGAGGCAATAAGGCAGAAGTCGTTCCGATAGTAAGATTGGGACGACAGGTGGATTGGAAGGTTCACAGGAATTACGGAGTATGATGGACACATATGGCACGTCCGAAAGATGATCTCACGCAACAGATCACCGGCTAAAAAGAGCCGGATCAAACCAAAGATTGGAATAAAAGGAAAGATGAGAAACTATTCGTGGGAGGAGCATCGTCCCCAGCAAGCGTCAACGTCGTCCTTAAAGTTCGAGAGAGGCCGAGCAGCTGAAAGAGAAAAGAAAATGGCCCCAACAAGAGTGGCACGACCACTCACCGCGTTTTGAAACTAACAATTTTTCTTTGATTTAAAGCAGGAAAAGAGGGTTCGTTGGCGGAAAAGCATACCATCCAGAAGTTTATCAAACTGGGGCAGAAAATTTTCTCCTGTTGCGAAAATTTTCTTGAAAGCGAAGACTCAGTGGATAAGGCTAGAAAACAACACAAGATTTCGGGAAATACCAGCTCCGAGCAGAATAGTTTTGAGAAAAGCCAGACAACACGTTGGGGTAATCTTTGAGCCTGGTATCATCCCCAGCAGTTGTTGGAAAATAAAACAATGGCTTCGAGATTCCCCCAGCAGTATTACATCCCATAATTTGCTCTAGGAAGCGAAAGCGTGAGTCCCAGAGGAGGTATGGGAAGAAGGAAGAGAACGAGGGGCGAAGGAAACAAAGAATACTCCCTCAGCAGCATCATCCCCAGCAGGCGAGTAAACAGTTACAAAAATATCCCCAGCAGCCAGAAGACAAAGTAATACGGCCCAGGGGAAGGCAATTCCAAGACAAGACAATTCAGAAGAGAAGGTGGCCCGAGAGGCAATTCAGGAAGAAGAAAATGGTACAAAGGGTAGAGGAAGGTAACCAAGACAGGATGAAATCAGTGAGTAGTAGTTAAAGTCAGGGAGCCCGCCTGGAGAATGGAGTGGCGATTTTATTTTGAAGTAGTAGCTAAAGTCAGGGAGCCCGCGTGGAGAATGGAGTGGCGATTTTATTTTGAAATAGTAGTTGAAGTCAGGGAGCCCGCCCGGAGAATGGAGTGGCGATCTTATTTTGAAGTAGTAGCTAAAGTCATGGAGCCCGCCCGGAGAATGGAGTGGCGATTTTATTTTGAAATAGTAGTCGAAGTCAGGGAGCCCGCCTGGAAACTGGAGTGGCGATTTTATTTTCGAAGTAGTAGTTGAAGTCAGGGAGCCCGCCCGGAGAACGGAGTGGCGATTTTATTTTGAAGTAGTAGTTGAAGTCGTGGAGCCCGCCCGGAGAATGGAGTGGCGATTTTATTTTGAAGCAGTAGTTGAAGTCGGGAGCCCGCTTGGAGAATAGAGTGGCGATTTTATTTTAAAATAGTAGTCGCACTCACGGAGCCCGCCCGGAGAATGGAGTGACGATTTTATTTTGAAGCGTAGTTGAAGTCGTGAGCCCGCCCGGAGAACGGAGTGGCGATTTTATTTTGAAATAGTAGTTGAAGTCGGGAGCCCGCCCGGAGAACGGAGTGGCGATTTTATTTTGAAATAGTAGTCGAAGTCAGAGGGAGCCCGCCCGGAGAACGGAGTGGCGATTTTATTTTGAGCAGTAGTTGAAGTCGTGGAGCCCGCCTGGAGAATGGAGTGGCGATTTTATTTTCGAAGTAGTAGTTGAAGTCGGAGCCCGCCTGGAGAACGGAGTGGCGATTTTATTTTGAAGTAGTAGTTGAAGTCGGGGAGCCCGCCTGGAGAATGGAGTGGCGATTTTATTTTGAAATAGTAGTTGAAGTCGGGGAGCCCGCCTGGAGAATGGAGTGGCGATTTTAATTTGAAGTAGTAGTCGAAGTCGGGAGCCCGCCCGGAGAACGGAGTGGCGATTTTATTTTGAAGCAGTAGTTGAAGTCGGGGAGCCCGCCCGGAGAACGGAGTGGCGATTTTATTTTGAAATAGTAGTTGAAGTCGGGGAGCCCGCCCGGAGAATGGAGTGGCGATTTTATTTTGAAGCAGTAGTTGAAGTCAGGGAGCCCGCCCGGAGAACGGAGTGGCGATTTTATTTTGAAATAGTAGTTGAAGTCGGGGAGCCCGCCCAGAGAATGGAGTGGCGATTTTATTTTGAAATAGTAGTCGAAGTCGGGAGCCCGCCCGGAGAATGGAGTGGCGATTTTATTTCGAAGCAGTAGTCGAAGTCAGGGAGCCCGCCCGGAGAATGGAGTGGCGATTTTATTTTGAAATAGTAGTTGAAGTCGGGGAGCCCGCCCGGAGAATGGAGTGGCGATTTTATTTTGAAATAGTAGTTGAAGTCGGGGAGCCCGCCCTGGAGAACGGAGTGGCGATTTTATTTTGAAGTAGTAGTTGAAGTCGGGGAGCCCGCCCGGAGAATGGAGTGGCGATTTTATTTTGAAGTAGTAGTTGAAGTCGTGGAGCCCGCCCGGAGAATGGAGTGGCAATTTACTTTCGAAGTTGTTTCGAGGAAAGCGGTAGAGTATAACGTAAATCCCCAGCATGAATTCAAGTTCAAAATCGAAGGAAGGCAACAAGGATCGAAAAAAGATTCATACTTCGAAGAAGAATAGTTCGAAGATCATAAGGAAGGGACCAACGGTCGGAGTTCGGCAATCAAGATAGGCCGAAATAACAATTGGCAGAAGAGAAGAAACATCAGAAGGAACGATCAAGCCAACAAAAAGCAAGGTGGCAAAAGCAAGTTGAAGATAGATAGGATCATGTGCTCCGTAGGCTAGCCTAGTTTCTTGTTTTATTTTAGCACGATGTAATGAGGAGATCGGTAAGCAGTGACAGCAGCAACAACAGTAACAGCAAGACCACAGCAATCATGGTAGTCCCAGCTACCAAAACTTCCCGAACTACATTGACCTGATTCCCTTTTACCAGGGATATGTAGGAGACCTTTGAAGCGAGGTTCGGTCAAACTTTTCCAAGAAATGCTTCCTACGGAGTGCTCAAACGGGCAAAAATCGCTCGTATCCGCTCACTTATCTTTGCACGAAAACTCTTCATGTTTCCGCGCAAAGAGGGGCAGCTGTGAGCACGTGATTTTTGCCTCACACGAATTGCTCCTAAAAGATTCAAAATAAAAGAGTTTTGCGTTGCTTGCAATATTTGTGATTTCGTGTTATTATTTTCTTATTATTCGTATCTGTGTGTGCATGCATATTTGATTAAATTAACGAAAAAATATATAAAAAAAATATATATTATATATATATATATATAATAGTGTTTGGAACTTATTTTTAATTTTGAGTTAACTAGTAAATGGAAAAACCACAAAATAATAAGGGTATATTTTATTTTTGTTGTCATTATGTGATTTTATTTTCTTTGTGTCAATTATTGTTAAGTATTAATATCCTTATGATTTTATTTTTAGTGATAAATTAATTAGAATTTTTGGTTTTGTTATAAAAAAAAAAGGAAAGAAGAAAAGGCTGAAAATTAAGTTTGGGCCTTTAAATCTGGAGCCCAAACGAGATAGCCAGCCCAAGTCTTGCATTAGTCCAGTCCAACCCGTCTCCAGACAAGACCAAACGACGTCGTTTCTGTCTTTAATGAAGAGATCCAAGCCGTCGATCAGCCTTGATCGGACGGATCACATTTAATCGCCCCATTCTGTTGATCCTGGCCGTTGGATTCTCATCATCCAACGGCCAAGATTAAAACATTAATTCTAATTACCCAGAAAACCCCCCAAACCCCTTAACCCGTTCATTCCTCAGACCCCCCCATCCCCCTTCGTCTCTCTCTCTCTCAACCTTCACAACAACAAACCCTAGCGCCGCCTCCTCTCCCTTCGCCTGAAAACCCGGCGGCAACAACGCCGCCGGCCACCAACTTTACACCACATACTCGCCTCAACCTCCTCTATCCAACCCCGTGCATGGTTTGTCTCGAATCAACATGGATATTCTCGAATCTTCATTTGAAGATTCGAGTCGAACTCGAACCAGCTCCGCCCGATCCCAAATCAACACCACACCACCCCTAGACCTCCCTCACACACCTACCGCCCTTAGTTTCACTCGAATCCAACCAAAAACTCAAAAGCCCAAATCCGAGCCCCAAGAACCCTAGAATTCTAAAATTAGGGACTTTGTTCGATTTTAAAGTAATTGGAGTCAATAGACTTTAATTGGAGTGTCTTTCATTTGAAAAACACTTCAATTAAAGTCCGTTTACTTCAAAAGGTGAAAAGCTCGAAGCCTTCGGAACCGGGTCTATTTGATTTCGATTTCTTTTTGAGGTAATGTTCCTCTTTCTGTTTAAGTCAATTCGTTTTGTATTTGTTTAGTCTTAGATTGATTGAATTCTTCTCAATTTTCCTTGGCCGCCCCTGTTTTCACTTCATCTCCAAAGACTTTTTATTTGGTCGATTGATGTTCTGTTATTTGTTCGAGTGTGCCTGTTATAGAATAATTATTCGTTTTGATTAAGGTCGTTAAGCGTTCAATTCATACTGGATTGGTTCTGTGTCTCTGCTGAAATACATGAAATCAAACTGTAGATCGCCCATTTGTTGTTGATTATATATGTTAACATCGACTAATCAATGTGGTCGGTTAGTTCCATAGGTCTTGTTTATTAGCATTCTAGGGCAGACTTGGATGCTATAAGCATTGATTGAATCAAGTCCTCTTCTTTTGGGGAACTATTTTGTGATAAATTAGATAGTTGTGGGTAGTATAGGGTTAAAGGGTGTAATTGATGAAGGTAATGCATTAGGACTGCTGGTGGAACCTGCTGTACAGCAGAGTTCACCACCAGTTGTCCCCTGCTATTAATTTTTTATTGATAAACCCATGCCAAGACATAGTGTAGTGGTAAAAAACAGAGGGATGGGTTTAGCAGGGAGAGGGATGGGCAAAAGGGTTTAAATTAAGGTTTTTTGTACCATTAGGGGGAGGGGTTTTAGCTATAAGTAGAGCATTAATCTGAAACAGTAAGAAAAGACACACAGTAGGAGATTCGAAAATATAGACAGAAATATTCCTACACACACAGACTCTTAGAGAACATTAGGGATAGACATTCACAACCTGGATATCTACATACACTCATATAAACATATTGGTATTGACTGCCTACTGGTTGCTTTTGCTTTGGCCTCTATTTCTTCTGTCATTACTGTTGTTTGGAGGCTGTAGTGGTCGTTTGATTGTGGTTGTTCTGTTGGTGTTGTTATTCTTGTGCTGTTGTTGTTTGTTGTGCTGCTGTGACTGTGATTGACTACCACTGGTTGCCGTTGGTCGAGGTTGTGTCACTGGTTGGCTAGCATTGTGTTTGGCCACTGATACTCTTGTGTTTGGCCACTGATACTCTTGTGTTTGGCCACCGATATTCTTGCGTTTGGTTGTTGAGTTGGGACTGCTGTAGTTTGTATCCGGGTGTTGATTGTTGCTGTGTTTTGGCTCCTGTTTTCTCCTGTTGTTGCTGTTGGTATTGCTGTTGTTATTGTATTCTCTACTGCTGCCACTGATTGATCCTCGTCGTGATTTCCAGGTATTCTTCTGTCCAAAAGAAGCTGTAATGACTTGAAGTAAAGAAATGGAATGAAACAAGAGATTGAAGCATCATGTCATTTATTTTACAGTTCTTGTACATTGATATTTGTATGTTTGATCATCTGTTTCAGTGTGGTGTGGCTGTTTTAACATGGATTACCTAGATAACTTCGTTATAATTGGATTACGGACTATGATGCAAGACTAGACCAAAATATGAATTAATAGTAATAGTTGTAGTTTATGGTCCTCTCGATAGTTAGCATTCATGACTGTGGTAGTCTGTTTTTAACTTAATTTCTTATGTCGGATTGTTTAGCGTTGGAATAAGTTTAAACCTTAATATGTGTCCTTATGATGATCTTATTATTTCACGTTAAATTCGATTTGTTGTTGAATTCTTGAGGTACTTAGTTAAAGGTGGTTAGGTTCTAAAGGCTATTTCAACAAATCATGCGAGTTGACATACTACTGAAGAATCTGTAATTTTAGTTAATAGAACTCCCGTCCCGTTGTTTCTTTGCAACTTTAATAGCTCCGGTATTGCATTTGAATTCTGGAAATACCACCTTGTTCATTGTATAGAATTCTACCTTAAATGGAATATGCGCAAAAGTTGAAATAGGATAAATGAATCTTGTTAGCTCCAGCAATTTTCCATGTAATGGTGACTCTCACGAGATCCAAGTAACATTGGGTCTGTCGATGGCCCAAACATTTCTCAATTAACCATCATTTCACCCAATATGGGTCTGTTGGGCATTAGGTTTAAACTTAATGTTAAATACGGGCAAATTCGAACTCTATCAGATACCCCTCGGGACTTAGTTTAGAAATGCTCTATTCAGAACAAATCGAGGTGCAAAATACTAAATAAAAATGATAAATGCATGGCCCTCATTTAAGTAATCTTGTTTACTCTTAGAATTCGAGGCGTGACAATAGGTTAAAATGGTGCTAAGCCGGTTAATGTTTAATTGGTAAACTAAGGTAATTTTTCTTAGTAACATTCGTTAGGATTTTCTTTCCTTTTGATATAAAAACAAAGCAATAGAAAATTTAGTTATAATAGGTATGACCATAAATAATAACGAGACGAGCCTCGCCAAACAAAATACACAATTGCGGGGCCCTCTAATCAGTTGTTATAAAAACTTAGACTTGGAAAGACCGTTTAGTGAATTTCACGGTCTTTTCCCAAAGTTAATAAGGACGATAGACTCTCTAGGCGCGATTGGTAAGTAAATTACTTTCCTAAACACGGGTGCTCATTTATGCGACCCAAATCTTACTCTCGGCGAAACTGAAATACATTAAAGTCACAGGCGTACTGGTTGCGGTGTGACTCGAAATGTGTTTTCGCGACGTCGCAATTCTTCTAAAAATAAAAGCGGAGCATAAAAAATACATAGTTAAAATATATAAAGAAAATCAGATAAAAGCAAAAAGTGCAGTTGAGCGACCGTGCTAAAATCACGGAATCCGGGAGTGCCTAACACCTTCTCCCGGGTTAACAGAATTCCTTATCCAGTTTTCTAGTTTCGCAGACTATATTACAAAGTCCTAAATTTCCTCGGTTCGGGATCAACCCGGTGACTTGGGACACCATTATTTTCCCAAGTGGCGACTCTGAATTTAATAAATTGATCCCGTCTCGATTGTCCTTTAATTGGAAAAACTCCCTTGTGCCCTCGCGGGTGCGTAAAAAGGAGGTGTGACAAGTATCCCTCTATTGAGCCGTCCTCCCCAAGGGAATGGTGTCGTCCAAGAACACAGGTCTAGGCGTTGGCTGAGGCCGACACATTGTCACTCCTATCTTCAGTCGCCACTGCCTTGCTCTTCTCGAGCCGCCTCCGTTTCCTTTCTGGAGTCTCCTCGCCATCGAAAAGTTCGACCACTGGGAGAGGGGTTAGCATCGATGGCGTTGGCTCCCACGTCACCATGGTCATAGAGGTAGCCCCCTACAAAGGGGTAGGAGAAGGATCCCTTTGAAAGGACTTGACCAGTATGTCTCAGTCGCCCAAGGTGGCCTTAGCTCGCTTTGAAATAATGGTCGTCGCCTTTTTCCTTGAAGCCCCACGACCTGTTGCAAAAAAGAGAGCATATGTAAAGACGAGATGAATAGGCGAAGTCACGAACTCTGCACAACGAAAAATTGGAGGCCCACCTGAAGGGACTTTTGGGACGTAGCGCTTCATGAAAGCAGGCCAAGTATGGGTCTCCTCCGCATGAGGTAGCAAACCAGCGACCCATCCCCTAAGGCTGGCAACAGGTCGGGGTGGATGAGATATAGCTGCAACATAAAGTGTTAGAGCAGCAACGGCCGAAAACAAAAATACATAATGAACTGCGACACTTACGTCTTGGATTCCATCTCTCCGGGAACCCGACGGGATTGGAGACCAGGCGTTCGATCCTAACTAAAAAGTACATGCGCCAAAACCCGCGGCTGGGCCGATCGTCAGTCTTAACCACCAACCCCCTTGTGCCTCGACCCCGTAAATGTACCATGGTCCCCCTCATATAACATGCATTGAACAACTATAAGAGGTGATGGACCGAAACGCTATACCCCGCCAACTTCGCATACGTAGTCAACAGCCAGAGCATCTTCAGCGTATACGGCGTAAGCTGAATCGGGCAAACATTATAAAACCGGCAAAACTCCTCCGCCAACGGAAAACAGGGAAAGTTGTAGCCAATCATGAACGAATATTCATACAAGGCACAGAATCCTGGCCGATGAACGGTCACCTGATCCCCTCTGGCCAATATCATCTTTACATACGCTAGAACATTATATTTAACATAGAGGGCATCCAAGTGGTTCTGCAACGACTTGGAAATCTCTGGAACTGGAGTGGAGGAATCCTTGTTAAAAGCATTCCATGATGAGGTACAATGAGGCAGTAACGCCTCCATGATTAGAGGACTCATATCCTCTCCCCCCTCCGACGCCCCGCCATCAGAAGGTGATGGCGGGTTCAATGGTGCAGGTGCCAAAATCTTTCCGTCGCCACGGCGAGGTTTAGACATGGTGGTGACAATTGAGGAAGATCTACGCACGGTATAGGGAAGGGAAATTCGCGACCAAGAAAAACGCGTCGGAAAATAGGAATTTATACTAGAAAGGGAGTGTAAGTGATCAAAAGTTCCAGTTAAGTTAAATCCCTCCCCTATTTATAAAGATTGGTAAGCGCAAGAATCGAATAGTGAGAATTTGAATCAATGCGAGAAACCAAGCACCGGAGTTGTTGAGCTCCTACCTCGAAAATATGCGTAACAAAGACATCTACAGGTGATGACGTCATATCGAGTAAGGCATCACGATTTGACGGCCTTGCAGTCATGATGAATGCCTCCTATATGTCACGCCATGGTTCCCTGGTGGAGTCAAACTCTCTTAAGCGCTAGGGCATTAATTCCACTCATCAAGGACGCACCTTACTGCGACCTCGACAAGCGGATGGACTAACTTGTATAAGGTCATTTTTGATCAACCCCGTCCTCAAACTGACACGACATGTTGTATGGGCAGAGGCCGGGCCCGAGGGACGACCATGCAATTACATCGGCCTCTCTGCAGTGTGTGCTTCATCTTTAGCTTGTATTTTGTCTTTACATTAGATATGGAAAAAGGGAAAACCTCTCCGCTATATAAGGAGGGTTTCTAACTGTGTAAAAAGAGAGAAATTTCGACCAATAACACTCATTCTTTCTCTCTCTCTCTATTTCTCTCTCTATCTGAATTACTAGATCTCTCTTTGAAAAACTTGTATCTTTTATCTCTATAACATTATCATACAGTCTTGTTCTTTAATTGCTCTAAGTCATCAAGTCACCAAGGATAACACATACTCTAGAGTCGATTATCTTTGATTACAATTTATCTCTTTTCATACGTTTAATTGATTTGCTAAAATATTGTTCGATAACATTTTAAGTCAAACACAGTTCTTGCTGTTTTATCAAATACTCGTTACTTTTCGCCTCAGGTTATTATGAGATGCTGTTGCTGACATTGACAAAGTTTAGGAAACAAAGATAAAAAGGCGCACAAAAGAAGTGATGTATGTAGGAACATTGTGTGTAGGGCCAAATGATAGATTTGGTTATAGCTGCAAAATCGTAGGTGAGCGCGGCTGCGTGTGGGGGCATGGGACCAAAGTGGAGGAGCTCTATTGTTGGTTTGCAGATGAGCACAGAAAAAGGCTAATAGGCCCCACCGCCGAGGCTGAGTGCGCGGAGCAGTTAGCCTAAGCACTACTGTTACAGTAAGGGGGAGGGGGGGGGGGGCTGCAAATTGGCTAAGTATTTAAATGGGTTGAGACCACCCATGAAGCGCATAAGTCACATGCAAACGATTCCTTTTAACTAACTGAAAACCAGTCCCTCATCATCTATGATCTATTACTCCCCTCAAAACTAAAAGAAAGAAACAAAAAGTATTATTATGATTTTTCATATATTGTTGGCCTAAATTTTTTTTTTTATATTTTCTTCGTGAACTCAATTTCTCGGAAGAAAATGACTTACCAAAAGGAGGAAAAATATATTTCAGAACTCTTTTTCAACGTTCGCCGCCTTATTCCTCACCCCCACCCCTAGCCCCACCCCAACCTCAACCTTACCTACTACCCACTCCAACACCCGCCAACACCAATTATGCCAGTCATATGTACTTTTTTCTCTTAGCCTTTGTTTGGCAAGCTGCTGTAAGTTTCCGACAAAATCCGTAATAATATCCTAGAAAATTCATGAATTATTCGAGAAAAAAATTCTAAAATAAATAAAATCAGATAAGCTTTATCGTTTGCAACGTCAAACATTGAAATTCTTGGATAGTCACAAGAAATCTGACTTAACTTATTTCCTTATTTTTTGATGCTTTCATTTCCAGTGAAAGACCTTATTAGGCTCTTCGCAATACCTAATTATTATGCGATAGAAAAATGGATGATCTATTCTCTTTTTTTCAAAAAAATCATCTTGGAGATTGTGAACGAGCTTTTTCACGAAGAAAGCTTAGCGCCCAACTGCTTGTATATCGATAGAGAAGAAGCAACCGCAAATGCTATCAGTGGTTCTTCCTTCATATCCCATCTATCTATAAGAGTTGCTTGATTCGCCCCCATCTTTAATTGGACTGAACTAAGTTCGGGCAAATTTCCGTCCTATTTCACGGATGCATCGCATTGTGAATTGACTCGTCGGATTAACCACTTAGACGGAGAGTTTCTCGTATTCCATTTCATTGGAAACTGAAATAGATCTAAACGGATTGTGCGGTACCCCGGACCGAAACCACCTCCGCTCTTACCCTGACCACCCCCACCCTACCCTCTCCACCGCCACCTTGACCCCGGTGCCTAGATCTACCACGCTCTTCCGCCCTATACCTTATACTTATAAAATTAGTAAAAGAAGTATAAAAAACATTAGTTATTAATTACTACTACTTTAAAATAAAGGGCATTTTCTTTACTATCATAATTTTATGGATATAAGGGGATACCTCTTGCTCCTTCATGTATTTTATTACCTATTTAGTTACGCGGTATAATATAATGCTATATATATTCGTCGCATCACTAGACATTGTTTTTTTTTTTTCTTATGAATCTAAAGTTTTACTATGAATTCGTATAATGACTCATCAATTTAATTGAAACTAATTAAACCATCGAATCGTTTGAACTGATTTTTTTATTTCGGTTTTGGAAACTCAAACTTAAGTGAATAGTTGATCATGATAAGCTGATAATAGACTTATAAATCAAATAGGTGCTGAAACCTTTATTTATATATTAAAAATAATAAATAAGTTTAATTATATTATTTATCAATTTGACTATTTTATGCAAGTGTATCCATAAATAACTTATTCTGTGCACTTTACACCTTAGCTACTTTTGAGTTTGCACTTTGCAGGGAATATTTAACTTTGATTTTGCATGAATAAAAACAAACTCAATACTGTTATACTTCATTAGCTCAAAATATTACTATGACTTTATAAAAGAGATGCTCTGTCTTATTCCCTAAAATTTCTCAACGTGTAGGTAGAAATATTCTTGGGGTTAAGTAGGAGTGTCCTCTTTTAATGATTTTTTTAACCAACTCCTCTTTTAATGATTGGATTCTTAATTCATAATTACATGTGCTCTGACTATTAATTAAAGAAAAGTACTTTTGGTTGTAAAAAGAAACGTTTAGCTTAATTCCGAATTTATGAAAACTTTGAGCAACCAATTCTTTTGATCAAGGTATCAGTTCACCAAAGTAAAGGCGGATCAAAATTTTTAAATCATTGAATACAAAATCATTATTGCACATCATATTTTTATCTTTAATAAAATCGAGCGAAATCAATATTTTCTGAAGATATTATGAACTACACATGCAATAATTATTCAAGAAATAGATACTTGACACAATTGTAAGAGTTGTCTCGTGTTATTAGGTGATTAAGTCGTGAAAACAATTTCTTGTAATCAAAAAGTGGAGAAGAAAAAAAGTCTCTTGTATGAGAGGTGGCGCTATCATAGTTCGGATGCACATATTAATTTTTGGTATATATTATATCTGCATTAGAAAATTTTACAATAAATATATAATTATTTAATTATAAATTCAATAACTAAAACGAGCTATAACTTGAAATTTTGGTTCCGTTTCTGCCTCGAACCCCCATAAATGAGGGGCACCGTACGGTCTTTTTAACATGAATCATGCTTTACATTCGCATCGGCATGAAGGGGGCTGTTGGGGTTACCAAGAGCTGATTAACGCATTATAAGTACAGTAAGATCCATCTTTAATATCGTGAGCACCAATTAAATATCAGCAATATTACTTTTTCAACGGATCCTAGGAGGTATTTTGTCCCCTAACTGCTAACTAATTGCAGCTGTTTTTACAATTTTCAGAACAAATTTAACTCTTGTACATGTGAAGTTTATGAGAAAAATAAGGATCCACATTTTGCTTATTCTTCAATGAATAACATGATTTTTCGCATGCCCAACAAATAAGTGCTGACAAACTGGAAAGGGATTCTTCTCTCGTTTATAATGCTGGCTTTCTGTTACATAGGTCAAAGAAATTAATTATAAAAAAAAGGCTAATTAAATTGGAAGAAAAATGTTTGACTCAAAAGTTATCAATATACTTTACAAGCTTAAAAACAATTAAAAATAAAAAAGGATAAATCGTAATCAAATATAATAATTTTAGAAATGTAAAAGTGATGTTATTGTCGCAGATCTTGTGTTGTAAACTGATAATATGAACTCAAGAGAAAGTATTCGTTAGAGATAGAGATAGAGAAAGAATATGAGAAAGTGAGAGAGTTGTATTATCCAAGAATAATACTGATGCCATTTACAATGGGAAGGTCCCCTTCATATAAGGAGAGGCCTTCCTTAAAATAATAATAAAAGTATTGAACGTGATTTACGTCCTCTCTAGCGAGGACGCCCAGTTCTAAATGGCGTCGTCTTCGCCCTCTCGTCCGAACCGTGCCCTTATTATAGTATGTATACGTTTACAGGGTGTACCCTTTGGCGCAGAGGTGTATAGGGTCAAATTTGACCCCATACAGTTAGTCCCTCCGCTCATTGGAGGCGTATTTGGTAGACGTCTTCAATAGGTGGAAATGCCGACCTCGTCTTTGGAGAATTTGACCTTATTATGAGGACGATGACGTGAGTATAGCGTCGTCGATCTGTTGACACGTGGTCTACTTTTTAAAATGACGTCACCGTCGCCATGCGTCATGATTATACTTGCTCCCGAGGTGTTTCAGGAGGCGATTTGACGTTTTGGTTTCCCGCGCCCATTTTGAATCATGCCTCTTTGATTTCCGTGTATCTTAGCCCTATAAATAGGAGGAAGGTTCAATCTATTTTATCTTTCGAAGTTCTGAATTTTTCTATTTCCCTTTTCATCTTCTTTGCCAAAAACTGCTATTTCGTGTTTAAACTCTTCCGTTTCTATCGAAACCGCACTTCTTGTTGTCCCAGCTTGATTTATATAGAAAACTACTATGGTGAAACGTGGGCAAAACAGCAAAAAGGACAAAGATGACACCCCATCTAGGGTTCCACCATCTTCGGGTGGTGATGGGAAAAAGGCAAAGAAACCCATTGTCCTCTTAGCGTAGATAATGTCCTTCCCACATAGATACACGCTTGCAGGGATTTCTCGACCAAGATCCTGACTCCCCCTTAGGATCATAGCGAGCTATTACAATCACATTTGAACGACCTACGAGAGGCGTGCCGGATTCCAGACCATGTGGTGATTTAGCCGGTAGGGACGAACTACACCAACGTGCACCGGCCGGGATATTGCACATTTTACGAATACCCGTTCCTGATTGGATATGGCCTCCTAATTTATCCCCTCGTGGATCACTCCCTACACTTGTCGTATTATGACCACCTATGCGGCTAGGGACGGATTAAGCGTTTCGGTCCATCACCTCTTGTAGTTATTCAGCCCTTGCTATATGGGGGGTACTATGCTGCAACTAAAAAGCTGTGGCACGAGGGGCCTGGTCGTTAAGGCCGACGACAAGACCAATCGCCGCTTCAGACGTAAATATTTCTACATCAGGATGGAGCACCTAGTGTTGAATCCTGAAGGATTCCGAGAGAGGTGGAATCCAGAACGTAAGTGTTTTTACTTGAATTTAGTACTGTTTGCAATCTTTGATCGTGCGGCCATTATAATTTCTTTTCGTTTTCCTCTCTTTTTCGCAGCGAGGGCTTCTCCACCCGATCTGTTGATAACATTAGGTCGTGGGTAGAGAGGTTGATTCCATTTGCGGAGGAGTGCTGCACATGGTCGGTGTTCCGTAAATGATACGGTCCACCAGGTAACTCTTTCACTGTGGTCTGAAGGTTTCATCAGGTTTCGTTACTTGACCTAGTTTATATTGGCAGGTCAGAGCGCCTTTAAGAGGAGAAAGCAGAACGTCACTGCTTCATCTGGGGTGGGACTGATTCTGAACATGAGTACGTACCCCGTGACTCGCCTAGTGATGGCGTCCCAGAGGTTGCTCAACCTGAGGCCGCGCCTCTGGCCGCGTCCACAAGCAAAGCAACTCCTTCACCGCCATCCCCTCGGCCCTTTGAGGAGACTTCTGAGGGCGAGGAGCCGCCGTAAAGGAAGAGGCATCGGTTGAGGATTGGCAAGGGGATCGCCACGGAGGGCGAGGGGACGAGTGAACCTCGACCGTAGTCGAAGCTTGTTTCGTCGGCCGATGCCATCCTCTTAGTGAGGTTTGCTCCCTGGGGGCGGGCAGCTCTCGATACCGCCCCCGTACGTATTTCAAAGGGTGACGTGTCGGCTACTGCTGAGGAGGCAGATGATGAAGAGAGGGCGAAACCTGAGACGGCCTCTGCAGGTACGAATGCATCAAGGAGGGATCAAGCCCGTGTGGGGTTGACGGTGGGTGAGTCTAACCATCGGATTTGGATCCCTAGCGGATATAACCTGTTGCAGCATAGCGAGCAGGCCGCAGCAGATATGATCCTGCTGTGTGCGGCCGCTGAGAATGAGAGTTTGAAAGATGTTAGGGACAGGGATCTACCTTGAAGGGTTTCCGGCGCGGCTTTGCATGTATATTCCGTTCTTCTTTATGTATTATAAAGTGAAAATTGGTGCATGCTAAATTGTATTCTTTTTGTCTCTTCTTTTGACCCTCATTTTGGAGATAGAGAGGGGTCGGCGAGCCAACAAGAAGGCTTCCACCCTTAAGAAGGTGGAAAAAAGGTACCGGGATTTTCGGCGCCAAGCATAAGGCAATGGAAGATCTATTCGCTCAGGACCCACAGTTTCAGGTTTTTCGTGAGGGCTTGGGCAGTTGGAGGCTCAGCTGCAGCAAAGGGTAAACTAGCTTGAGCAAATGGATGATTAGCTGATGGCCGTCTTGGCTTGAAATATTGAACCGGAGACTCTTCTCTAGTCAAAAGAGGATGAATTGGATGTCGGTCGTGGTGTAGCGGCAGAGGCCGCTAACTTGTGTGTAGAGGTTGATGCCTTAACCGTCGATCTCAATGCAAAAGCGGCTGAAATTGAGGCTCTTAAGCAGGCTGCTGCATCCAGGTCCGACGACGGTGTGTCTGGTGAGGCGCGATACATGTGGGTATTCGAAGCCAAGCTGGTCGTGTTTGAGGAGTTGCTTAATACAGGCCGAGCCACTGAGGTGGAGGTAGAGGACCAATGACGTTTAGTTCGAGTTGCCCGAGAGGCCTGTGGATTTAGTTACGATTCCCCAGACCGAACAAGCTATAATTCCGAAGATATAACCGTCTGGCTTCCAGGTCCTGGATCTCTGCGGCTTATCCAGTTGAGGGCGGCAGCGAAAAAGATGACGGACTGGCGGGCGACAACAGACAAGACGATGGGGCATGCTAGGACTTGTATTCTTTTTGTTTTTGCTGTTTTGTGGGGATGTGAATGGATCCCGTTGTACATGTATACTTTTCTTGATGATAATAGAAGTTACTCTTTGCTGTTTCTTTTCGTACCTTTCCTTTCTGGTATTTCGACTTCGCATAGTGGATGCTTGTTTGTTTGCTTGTAGAGTTTTCTTTTTGTCTTTTTAGCGTGCTTCTGGAATGTCGCCTTCTCTGTTACTTACGTGCTTTGCACCGTAGTCGAATAGAGTT
Organism: Nicotiana noctiflora; assembly: GCA_032618575.1. Lineage (NCBI taxonomy): Eukaryota > Viridiplantae > Streptophyta > Magnoliopsida > Solanales > Solanaceae > Nicotiana > Nicotiana noctiflora. The sequence goes on from JASVEL010007538.1 coordinate 65,243, forward strand.
GGCGACCAATGGTGAAGGTTGCTTTAACCGTGATATTGTTGACGATCGTAGCCACATCCATGACTTTGACCGTCGTCGAGTTATTTTGTCAAGTCGAGCTGGGTCAATTTATCGACAATGGTGGCCTTAGCCATTTATACGTTGGAGACAGTTGTATCCATGTACGTGACTTCGACTGTCGTTGAGTTATTTTGTCGTAGTCGAGCTAGGTCGACTTATTGACGACGGTGGCCTTAGCCATTCATACGTTGGAGATGGATGTAGACATGTATGTTACTTCGACTGTCATCGAGTTATTTTGTTGTTGTCGAGTTGCGTCGACTTATTGATGACGATGGCCTTAGCCATTTATACGTTGGAGATGGTCGTAGCCATGTATGTAACTTCGACTGTTGTCGAGTTAATTTGCCGTAGTCGAGTTGGGTCAACTTATTACGATAGTGGTCTTAGCCATTTATTTGTTGGAGACGGCCGTTGTCGTGTACATGACTTTGATTGTTTTCGAGTTAATTTGTCGTAGTCGAGCTGGGTCTACTTATTACGACAGTGTCCTTAGCCATTTATTCGTTGGAGATGGCCATAACCTTTTATACATTGGAGATGGTCGTAGCCTTTCATACATTGAGGTTGGCCGTAGCCTTTCATACATAGGAGAGGGCCGTAGCCTTTCATACATTGGAGAGGGCCTTAGCCTTTCATACATTGGAGAGGGTCGTAGCCTTTCATACATTTGAGATTGGCGTAGTATTTTATACATTTGAGATGGCCGTAACCTTTCATACATTGGAGATGGCCATAGCCTTTCATACATTGGAGATGGCTGTAGCCTTTCATATATTGGAGATGGCCGTAGCCTTTCGTAGATTGGAGATGGCTGTAGCCTTTCATACGTTGGAGATGGCCGTAGCCTTTAATACATTGGAGGTGGTCGTAGCCTTTCATACATTGGAGATGGTCGCAGCCTTTCATACATTGGAGATGGTCGTAGCCTTTCATACATTGGAGATGATGCTAGTCTAGTCCTTTTGTCATGCCAGTCGGGAGGCCGTAGCCTTTCATATATTGGAGATGGTCGTAGCCTTTCATACATTGTAGAGGGCCGTAGCCTTTCATACATTGGAGATTGGCATAGTCTTTCATACATTGGAGATGGTCGTAGTCTTTCATACATCGGAGATGGCCGTAGCCTTTCATACATTGGATATGGTCGTAGCCTTTCATATATTGGAGATGGTCGTAGCCTTTCATACATTGGAGATGGCCATAGCCTTTCATACATTGGAGATGGTCGTGGCCTTTCATACATCGGAGATGGCCGTAGCCTTTCATACATTGGAGATGGTCGCAGCCTTTCATACATTGGAGATGGTCGTAGCCTTTCATACATTGGAGATGATGCTAGTCTAGTCCTTTTGTCATGCCAGTCGGGAGGGCGTACAGAGTGGCTGGTGTGATAAACTTGCCCCTTGAGTATTTTAAGGCGTTTGCTCAGTTGCCTCGTTAAAAACCTCCCCGAGAAAACCCAATTACGACAAAACTTGGGCAAGGGAAAAAGAGTACAACTCGGGAGGCGTCTTTCAAAAATGGAAATACTTGAGGTGGGCGACGTTCCAATTGTTTTGGAGCGACGTTCCAATTGTTTTGGAGCATTTGTATGGTCCGTCCCAGTTGGTGCCCAGTTTTCCTTCGCTTGGGTCTTTTGATGCCAACGTTTTGGCTTTGAGGACGTAGTCACCCACTTTGAGCGGTTATATCTTGGCCTTCTTGTTGTAGTAACATTTCAACTTGTTGTTTTTGGGCCACCATTCTTATGTGAGCCATTCCTCTTCTTTCCTCATCCTCATCGAGGTCTTGAAGTCTGTTCTGTCATTTTCTGCTCCGCTTGTATGCGAATACCTAAGGCTATGTTCGTCGACTTCGACCGGTTTGACAGCGTTAGTTCCGCAGACCTGTGAGTATGGTGTCTCTCCAGTGGGGGATTTGGGTATGGTTCGGTGTGCCCATGGTACTTCTGGTAGTAGCTCAGGCCATAGCCCTTTGACGTCTTCAAGCTTCTTCTTCAGTATGTTTAGTATCATCTTGTTGGACGATTTCGCTTGGCCGTTGGCGGAGGGGTGATATGGCATGGAGAGTATTTACTTAATATGTCATTTGTCGAAGAATTAAGTTGTTTTCTAGCCGATGAATTGCTACATGTTGGCGCAGGTGATTTCTTTGGGGATGACGAAACGGAATATGATATTCTTCCATATGAAAGAGATGACTTCCTGTTCGCGTATTAAGGCGTATGCACCTGCTTCCACCCATTTGGAAAAATAGTCACTTAAAACTAATAGAAATCGTACTTTCCCTCGTCTTGCTGGCAGCGGGCCGACTATGTCTATTCTCTATTTGATGTAAGGCCACAGGGAAGTGACTGAGTGGAGAAGTTCTCCTGGTTGGTGTATCATAGGGGCAAACATCTGGCATTGTTCGCATCAGCGGACATATTCTACCGCATCTTTCTTCATAGTTTGCAGATAGCAGCCAACCCGTATTAAGCAGCGCACAAGGGCGCGATTACTTGTGTGGGCGCCGTAATGGCTTTCGTGCACTTCTTCGAGTACTAGTGTTGTTTAGTGAGGACCCAATCACTTGGCTAGGTGTCTGCCAAAGGTCTTTTTGTAGAGCTCGTGGTTTATCAAGCAATACCAGGCGACCTGTACGTGGAGTTCTTGACTTCTTTTTGTTAGGTGGGAGTGCCCCTTCCTGTAAGTAGGATACGAACTGGTTGCACTAGTCCCAAGTTAAATTTAAGTAGAGTACCTCAGTATGTTCAATGGCTGAATGAAGGAGGGTGACCACGCTTTCTTTGTCGAATTTTTTAGTGGCTTCAACCATTTTTGCTAGGCCGCCTACCTTGGCGTTCTGCACCCTAGGAACTTGCTCAAAGCGGCACTCATCGAGCTCGATCATTAATCTATGGATCTCCGACTAGTACTTTTGTAATCTCTGCTCCTTGATTTGGTAAGTCCCAGTGACCTAGTTCACCACAAGCTGGGAGTCGCAATGGAGGACGAGTCGTCAAGCTCCATACTTGATGGCTAATTTTATACCTGCGATAACAACCTCGTACTCGGCCTTGTTGTTAGTCATCATGGGGCATTGTATGGACTGGAAAATTATTTTGCTCGTGGGGACTTCGATGATGAGTCTCAATCCCAATCCCGAGGCATTAGCGGCACTATTAGTGTAGAGAGCCCATAGGTCAGTGTTGAAGGTGGTATGATGTGCCTCTTGTTTCGCTTCTGGCAGTATCTCTACACTGAAGTCGGCTACGAAGTCGGCGAGGACCTGCTACTTGATGGCGATTCTCGGGAGATACAATATATCGTGCTCACTTAGCTCTATAGCCTACCTGGCGAGCCTGCCTCATAACTCATGCTTATGTAGGATGATCCTCAAGGGGAAGGTTGTCACTACTTTTATGTGGTGGCATTGAAGGTAGGGTCTGAGCTTCCGTGAAGCTACGACCAGCGCCAGGGCTAATTTTTCAAGGTATGGATACCGTGTTACGGCGTCCACTAGGGTCTTGCTAATATAATAAATAGGGAATTGCATACCTTTAGTCACGCAGACCAATATTGCACTGACGGTGACCTTTGATACGGCCAGGTATATCAGTAGAGGCTCTCCTGGTTTTGCGTTGGCCAGCAGTGAAGGCGAGGACAAGTACGCCTTTAGATTTCTCAAGGCTTCGACACATTCTCCATTCCACTGTAATCCATTGTCATTTTTCAGTACATTGAAAAATTTGTGGCTTCTGTCGGAGGATCGTGAGATGAATCTAGATAGGGAGGCTATTCGCCCCGTCAGCTTTTATACCTATTTTTGGCTTTTCGGCACCTCAGGTATTGTGTCTATCGCCTTGATTTGGTCTGGGTAAACTTTAATATCTCGTTGGGATACAAGGAATCCAAAGAACTTTCCTGAGGCCACGTCGAAGGCATATTTCTCGGGGTTGTGCTTCACATCGTACCTTCTCAATATTCCGAAGGCTTCTTGGAGGTGGTCGATGTGATCCTCTTTTATCGTTGACTTTACCGGCATATCGTCGATATAGACTTCTATGGTCTTACCAATCTGCTCTTTGAACATCTTGGTGACCAATGTCTGGTATGTAGCCTCCTCATTTTGAGCCCGAAGGGCATCACTTTGTACCAGTAAGTCCCTTGGTGGGTGATGAAAGTCGTCTTCTCCTGATCTTCCTCGGCCATCATGATTTGATTGTAGCCGGAGTAGGCGTCCAGGAAACTCAATAGTTCATGTCCTGTGGTGGCGTCGATCAGTTGGTCGATGTGAAGTAGTGGGAATGAATCCTTCGGGCATGCTTTGTTTAGATCTGTAAAATATAGGCACATCCTCCACTTCCCATTTTTCTTTTTATCCATGAAGACATTGGCGACCCACTGGGGGTACTTTTATTCCCTGATGGAGCCGTTGGCAAATAGTTTGCCCACTTCATCGCTGACTGCTTCATTGATTGTAGCATTAAATTTCTTTCTCATTTACCGCACGGGAGGATTCAATGGATCGACGTTCAGCTTGTGGGTGGCGATATCTCGGAATCCCTACCATATCTGAATGGGAAAAAGCAAATAGATCTGCATGGTTAGTTAGGAATTCATGATACTTACTTGGGTCGGTGCTTTCTTTGCTGGGTTGGTATCGTCTAATTGGACTGGGTCGAGGTCTTCGACCGTCGCTTTACATGCTTCTATGACGTTGCGATCTATCACGACCCGGATTTCCCACCATCGTGAGTCGGGATGGCGCTTACTGTTGGAGCTAGGCAAGCCAAACATTTAAACCTTTTGAATAACAACACAATAGTAATAACAATAATAAACTTTTAAATGAAAGCGGAAGTCTTTTATAGCATAATTAAATAAAATCCCAAAATGCGGAAGTTTAATATTTCACTACCAAAACTGGAGTCGCTACCTCACAAACTACTAGTAAATACTAAAAACAAGTCTGAATAGAAAGATACACAGTGTCTGTCTCGATGCAATGAAAGCAAACAGAAGATATAGAAAAGGGACTCCAGCCTGCGAACGCCAGCTAGGCTACCTCGTAGTCCCTGGACTGAAGTCAGCTCCCACTCGACGTGCTACTGCTGTGGTCCAAAAGTTTCTCCGATACCGTGATCTGTGCAAAAACCACAAAAGTGTAGCATCACCACTACCGACCCCATACGCTAGTAAGTGCCTGGCATAACCTCGGTTAAATAGTAACAAGGCTAGACCGGACTACCAAATCAACCTGTGCAGTTCAATATATATATGTGCAATAAAAGGAAAGAATTACAATAAACTAAATAGTTAACAGGGAAGGGAAAACATGATATGGGGGAGTACAATCTGGATATAAAAATTATCAACTTAAATAAGAAACATGGCACAACAATAATTAACAAAAACAGGAAATCCAACAGTTGCACGACATCGACCTTCGTACTTTTACTTTCGTCCTTACCCAAAGAAATCAAATAAAATGCACGGCATCACTCTTCGTGTTTTTCCTCACCTAACGCTAATTTCATAGCATAGAATGATTCTTCGTGCAAATATAATCAAATCGAGCACGGAATGTCCCTTCGTGCAATTATGATCAACAATGGCACAGAATGACTATTCGTGCATTATATAATCAACAATGGCACGGAATGACCCTTCGTGCATCATCACTCTTCATCACCCAAACAACAATCAAAACCAAACGGGCGAGAAAAATAAACGATAATAAGAAATGACCCTGCAATGGAGAACAAAAATAAGTAGCTAAATCCCGGAAAGGGAGCAATAACAACAACTTTCACATTATGGCAATGGAGATAATCAATATACTCAAGTCATCCCGGCAAGGGATTTAATCACATCTCTTACCAATTCTTGCATTTCTTACTCAATAGTACTTTTATCGTTCGAGCCGATGCTCCAAAGAATTCACAAATTCGTACTTGAACCTCAAATCTTCACATTATGTAGAAATCATTAATTTGTTTGGAAGAGTCCAAAACATACCGAAAATTAGTACCAACAAGGACCCATGCTCATGCTAGACACTGGTGTATAGATACCCGTCACCATGCCTATACACCGTACTCGATCATTTAGCAATTAACAATTAATAATACTCTAATCCTATTCCCTTAAGCCAAAGTTAGGTCAAACACTTACCTCAAATGCTCCAAAATTTCACTTAAGCCTCTAGCATAGCTTTACCCCTCGAATTCACCACAAAACCGCCTGAATCTAGTCACAAATTACTTGAATGTATCAACAATTCTTAATTGAATCAACTTGAATGCATGAAAATGAATTTCCTATAGTTTTACTCAAAATTCTCAAAACTCCATCGAGCCCACGTGGTCAAAACCCGAGGTTCGAACCAAAACTCGGTTACCCCTTCCCCCACGAGTTCATGTCTATGATTTGTTTTGAAATTGGACCTCAAATTGAGGTCCAAATCCTCAATTTTAAGAAAACCTAGGTTCTACCCAAAAATCCTCATTTTGCCCATGAAAAACCTTGACTTTAAGATGAAAACATGATAAATGATGTTAAATATTGAAGAAATTAAGTGAAAATTAACTTACAATTGGATTGTAGAAGGAAGGGTTCTTGAAAAATCACCAATGGGTGTCGGGTTTGAGAGATATGAAAAATGAGGCTTAAAAATCATCTAAGTATGAAAATTGCAGGTGTCAGATGTGGGAATTGCGAACATAATTTCGCATTTGCAAACAGGGAAGGCTTGGGAAATGCGAGGTTCTAGTTAACATTTGCGAACTAAGGCTGGAAGGGGAAGGTTCGCATTTGCGAACAATAGGTCACTTTTGCGAAGGAGGGGCTATCGTAATTGCATTGGAATCCTTCGCATTTGTGAAGGCTACTGCCCAGATGGAGGATCGCATTTGCGATGGAAAGCTCGCAATTGCGAGTTCGCTTTTGCGAGGTTGGCTTCGCAATTGCGAAGCCTGCAGAACTGAAGGATACCAGGTTTTTTAAAACAGGAAAAAGCACTCTGATGCCTATCCAAATCTCACCTGAGCCCCCGGGGCTCTAAACCAAATATGCACATAACCTCAAAAACATCCTACGGACTTACTCGCGCGATCAAATCGCAAAAATAACATCATATACATAGAATCAAGCCTCGAAACCTATGATTTTCTTCTAAGTTTCATAAACTTTCGAATTTGGAACTTATAGTTCGAAACACATCAAACGACGATCGATTTCGACCAAACTTCACAGAAAATGCTTAACATATATTTAAGACCTGTACCGAGAGTCGGAACCAAAATACCTGCCCGATACCATAGTCTTTTACTCAATTTTTCATTTTCATTTTCCTTAATAATTTTAGAAAAAAAGTTTAACAGAAAAATTCTTTTACTTGGGTTCTAGACATCGGATTTCGACTTCGGGCATATGTTCGAGTCCCATATTTTTCTACGGACCTTCCGCGATCGTCAAATTATGGATCCAGGTCTGTTTATCAAAAATATTGATCGAAGTCAACTTTAACCATATTAATATCAAAATTCTTCAAATTTCTCACAGATTTCACATTTTTCAACATAAAAGCTTTTCGGCTACGTGCTAGAACTACGCACACAAATCGAGGAAACTACAAGTGAGGTTTTCAAGGCCTCAAAAGCATGAAAAAGGGAGAAATTCGTTGATGACCCTTTGGGTCGTCACAGGATCTTTGATGGCGTCCGCTATCGGGTCGATTTTAGTCCCAAACATTGATAATTGCTATGCCTCCGCACTTGATCCTTTTAGTTGTTAAGTATGTGCACAATCTTGAGTTATCTTGTAGCACACATGTGTGGTGCGTGGCTCTCCCCTAGTGCTAATACTCCCCATGGGGTAGGGAACTTGACTACCTAGTAAAGGCTTGAAGGAACCGCTCGCCTGGCGTGTATCCATGGGCGTCCTATGATGATGTTGTACGCCGTCTATTGGTTCATAACATGGAAAGTCGTTTCCAGCGTGACTCCTCGCGCTAAGACGGGCAGGGTTATTTCTCCGGAAGTGCGTTCTACTACATTGTTAAAACTAGTTAGTGTTATGCAGCGCAGTATTAACTTATCCTCGAGTCCCATTTGTGCAAGGACCCTTGGGTGGATAATACGTGCGCCACTTCCATCGTCGATCATGACTCTTTTGACATCCCTATCAGCGATACGTAAAGTAATAACTAAACCATCATAGTGAGGGAAAGACAAACCGTTGGCGTCAGACTTATCTAAGGCGATACTACCTTCGAAGTCATCATACCGTTCGTGGGAGATGGTCCGCTTCAGTCTGTGCGTATTGGCAAACTTGACGTGGTTGATCATTGAATCGTTTCCACCACTGATGATTATGTTTATCATCCGTGTTGGGGAAGGTGGCTTGGGTGGTCCACGGGGTTGTTCCAGTCCGCATGAAAAGTTGATTTTTCCTTTGTTGTTGTGCAACTCTTTCAGGTTCCCATGGTTCAGCAACCTGACTACTTCTTGCTGTTGGCCTATGCAGTCTTCGGTTTTGTGTCCCCATTCCTAATGGAACTCGCACAGAATGTTTGATTTCCTTGTGGGGGGGGGGTCTAATTTTATCTTCTGCGGCCATTTCACCTTGGTGCCTAGGTTCTCCAGTACGTACACTATTTCTGAAGGAGAAACGCAAAAGTTATGTACGAGTAATAAGGGGGTCATACCTCTTTCATTTTTGGAGTGGGGCGACGTGTCGCTGTAATGTGTCTGTATGTCTAGGTGGTGGATGGGAGGATCTGATGTATGGCTGATGTCGGTCCCTGTTGGAGCGCGGGAGTTGTTCTCAACGTCCATTATTACGCCGATCTCTCCTTGTGTTTGACTGTATTACCGTTAGCCGTTGAGTCAGCCCATTGAGATCATCCTCGTCCGCTCGTACCTCGGCACAATAGGCATTGTGGATTTTCTCCAATGTTGTAGGGGGATATTTCATGAGGCGGCTCATCAGCTTCCTGGTCGCTCTCGAGCTGTCCCTGCTTAGCCCGTTCTGGAAAGCGGCGACTGCCATATTTTCCTATACGTTCAGCAGACTCATTCTCTGTTAAATCTGGCTAGGAAGTCCGTAATCCCTTCACATGTTGTTTGTCTGATAGCGAAAGATGTCATTGACCCTTGCTTCTACTTTCTTCGCACCTGCATGGGCGGTGACGAACTTATCCGCCATTTCCTTAAACGTTGATATTGCCTTAGCTGGCAGCTGAGAGTATCATGTCAAGGCCCCCCGTCAACGTCTCGCAAACTTCTTCTACAGCACCGTTGGTACTTGTTCTTTTGATAGGTCGCCCTTTATAGCGGTAACATAGTGGATAAGATCATCATCGGGATCTGTGGTTCTGTCGAACACCCTTAGGTAGGGGGCATCTTGAAGGTTTTTGGGATAGAGTAAGGGGCAACTTCTTCGGTGTATTGCTGCTCTATGAACCTCCCCATGTCGCATTTCGGTAGCAACTTGGGAGCTCCGGGAATTTTTTCGACCCTCTCATGATGTTCCTTCATCTGGCCGCGAAGTGCTTTGTTTTCGTTTTCCATTTCCTCTATCTTCCTTAGAATGGCAATTAGCGTACCGTCATTGGTGTGTGCCTCGATGGGTTGGTTATTTACTCGTGTATCCTCAGATTCGCCCATGGCAGTGGTGATGCTTACCGTTGGCATAGACCTGATGTTGCCTTGTGGTGACTTTTCAACCAAGCCACTTAGGGTGTTTGTCAACCACTCTTCTAGTAGCTTTTTGACCACCGAGGGTGCTTCCTTAACAGCAGATGTGGAAGCTCCTTTATCGTGTGAGATCGTTAGATTTTTCGATGGGGAAGATGAGATCTCTGCACCTGGTGCGGTGCTGGTGGTTGTATTAATGATGATATCGTTACTGGCCTCGTTGAGAGGACCAAGAAGGTTGGCTATGACACCCATTATGGCTTTCGACCTAGTGTTATTTTCATCCATTTTTTTTGTTTTCATGTGTTGTAGAGAGAGGTGATTGGTTGATCTCTAGGTGGATACTATGATTTTAATTCTCGCAATCCCCACAGACGGCGCCAAATTGTTTGACTCAAAAGTTATCAATATACTTTACAAGCTTAAAAACAATCAAAAGTAGGAAAGGGTAAATCGTAATCAAATTTAATAATCCTAAAGATGTAAAAATGATGTTATTGTCGCAGATCTAGTGTTGTAAACTGATAATATGAACTCAAGAGAAAGTACTCATTAGAGATAAAGATAGAGAAAGAGTAGGAGAAAGTGAGAGAGTTGTATTATCCAAGATTAATAGTGATGCTATTTACAATGGGAAGGTCCCCTTTATATAAGGAGGGGCCTTCCTTAAAATAATAATAAAAGTATTGAACGTGATTGACGTCCTCTCTAGCGAGGACGCCCAGTTCTAAATGGCATCGCCTTCGCCTTCTCGTCCGAACTGTGCCTTTATTATAATAAGTATATACTTACAGGGCGTACCCTTTGACGCAGAGGCGTATAGGGTCAAATTTGACCCATACAAAAAGGTATGATAAAATATTGACAAAAAGCACATTTATGTTCTTATATAAATACTGTAGGTGTAAAGTAGTGACAAAGAAGTGGGATATTTGATATAGATATATATACGTCCCTATATCGGAACTTGTACTCCAACTTAGAGTTTTTTTTTCTTTTTTGGTGATTAGGAGCATTTTGTTAAGAAAATAAACTTTCAATTTATAACAAAATTATGAGGTACAAATTGTCCTTTATATATTTCGGTCAATCTGAGATATTTAACATTATTGTGGGCCCAACAGAAAGAAATGAAGAATAGGTATGAGTCTCACTCAAATACAATATACTAAAAATTTGCAATTTAAAATATGTATTTTTGGTTTGACGGGTAAATATTAACTAAAACTATATAATGTGATACCAACTCATTCTCTAAACTAAGATAGAGATCAGCTGCAAGAACGCAAGACTGTTTAGCTAAGTTTGGAGCAACTCAAGTGGAGGCAAATACTGTAACTTTTTCAAGACCTTCATGTTTTGTCATGCCTTCTTATCAGCAAGACCAGTCAGAGATATTGCGTAGAAGGTTATGTAAATCATCGGATATGTTAAGTAATAGTAATAGTAGCAGTAACAATGGTTTAAATTATATGTATAATATAATAGATTCTAATCAGATGCAGTGTATGCATCCAACATCAACCTTTATGTAAATTGTATTATCTATAATATGTTTATCTTTCTCAAAAAAAAAAAAACAATCGAAACGTGGTTCATTCAAATCCCTTTTATTAAAAATTATATATTTAATATATAAAGTCTAATATTGATGTATATGTTGGAAGTTGAATTCTCTTGATTTCTTCGAAGTCGGACTCATAATAAAAATTCTGCCTCCATCAAGTAAGCAACTTTTTAAAGAACAAATTAAAGGTAATATGCCACTTGTTTTATAATTGGACCACGGAGAGACTATTCTAATTCAGAGGTAAAGCTTGAAAGCTTCTCATTGGACTATCGTTTAGGCTACGAGAGAAGAATGAGAATCGGAATAATTATAAGAGATAAAAAGAACAAAGTTTCAAAAAACAAAAGCCAAAGCTTTAGCCAAAAACCTAAAGTGTTTGCAAAATTGGAATAAACCTTTAACTAAGATGCTTGATTCCTTTTTGCCTCTCTTTGTGGGAGGCACGAGAGACTCCATCTTATTCTATAGCTTCTCATCAACACACACTTTTTTGAAATACTGAAAAGACAGATATCTATTTTTCTCATGACTCATCACAAAGGTTCCAGCTTCCATTAACTGCAAGTCAATTTGTTACAGATATACACGAGAAGGATTTCTATGTCGTCTGGACTTTTCTACAAATAGTAAGATTAGATGGATTTACAAAAACTTTTTCTTTGTGAATAAAAAGAAATTCAGATACGCGCGCTTTTCACACATGCATTTCTTCCTTTAGGGCAAATGGCGTATGCCCATGATTTTATGCAAGTAATGGATGGAGCTAGAAAGTTACGTACGGGTTCAGTCAATTAAGGGTATAACCTAGTGGTCAATAAAGTGGACGAAGAACCATGAAGTCTTAGGTCCAAACCCCAACGGCTACAAAAATACGCTAAGCCTTGAAAAATAGAATTACCTAATACCTGTTGCTGATAAGAGATGGCCAGTATCCCGTAAAATTAATCGAGTTATGAGCAAGCTAGCCCGAACTCCAAAGTTATCAGAAAAATGTTATACATGGGTTCTGTCGAATTCGTTAGCAGTAGTCGTAACTTCGTACTAAAGATCATCCAAATTTATGAAAAATAAATTCAAAACCAACTATACTTTATATCGCAATCCTAAAATTTTAAAACCCATAAAACTCAAATTATAGCTCAATCTTTGTTGGCATGATATTTGCATCAATTTGTAAGCCGGCTGGAGTTTTGTATATGTTGGTTTTAAAGCTTTACTTCATGTCTTCCTTTTATTTTTTATTATTTTCAGACGAATGTACACGTAATTTCGAAGAAAAATATGTTTAAGACATATATTTAAAAAAAGAAATTCAGCAAGTTGTTGCAGATAAAACCCTTATTAGGGCAGTTAAAGGGTGTCAAACTACATAAAAGTAAACATACCAAAAAATTAAAGGAGAGTCAATACATAATATATATATATATACATATAATTTATTTTTTTACCTACTTACACAGTGTATTTTTCGGCAAAGTTGCTCCGCCACTGTATTAGGGAGGGTCTCCATCATTGTTCATAAAGTTAGAATGAGACAAAGAAGATTAGCATGACTGGCATACGAATGACACTTTTTTTACAATCAAGAATCAAGTTCGTTTTCAAAAAAAAAAAAAATATAAACAATCAAGTTGGTTTAGATAAAAATTAATTGGACCAATAAAGGGGAAGATAGATGTTAAGGAGATCAATTAATATTTTTCTTAAACAACCACAGAATGGCATAATGATCAGGCGATTTTGCGTCAAAAAAAGAAAGAGGAGAGAAGGATATAGTATATTGAATTTTTTTATTTTAAGCTATTCAAAAGTAGTAGTTAAACTGCAAGAGAAGTTAAAGCTTGTACAATTAAAATGAGACCAGTACTTTTCATGACATTGACGTGTTAATTCACAAGTCAAAGTTATTAATTACAATTAGCAGACATTAATTAAGCAACAAGAGTTTGGCTATCCCATCTCATCATTACGTTGAGTATGTTTGGACCGTTTATTATTTAACCAACAATATTCGATTGGATGATTTGTTTAAATATATGTAAACCCCTCCAACATTTGTAGCAATAAAGAATTCTATTTTTATATTTATCAAGTACTTTCTCTCTATATCCCTATTTGACATGCTTACTTTTTAGTTTGGATTTTATTGCTTAAATTTGTTTCACTTTATCGCAAATATTAGACCTTTTGACACATTAAAATTGTTTCAAAATATTTTATGCCTTATAAAAACAAGAAGAATTTATTATATATATTTTTCCAAATTCACTCTTACTACTTCTGCTAATTAAGTGTTACTGTGTTAATTAAGTGAGATATTTGAAAGGACCGATAAGTTAATGTATCCAACTAGCAAAAAGTGTTGCCATATATATCACTTTATTTATTTTAACGAAAATTAATGCTCCAGAAATTAAATTTTCGTCCATTTTTGACTCGTTGGCGCATTACATATCATGAGATTAAGTACAAAACACTTCAATATTTGTACCAACTATATTTAAGATATTTAAATTGGGATGGAAAGAATAATTAAAGCATAGGTTTAGTACAACATGGCTTCACGATGGCCATCAATCTTCTTGATTCTTAGAAGATAATGAAGAGAATTTGGTTTATCCATCTTTGGACCAAACTTTTCTAAATACCGCAGAAGTTCAATTCGTTGCAATATTTGTGTTCCCTCATATTAAGACATTTGAATTAGGACGCAAGCAATAATTAAAAGTACGGACGAATGAGCATATAGCTTGGCGCTTGACATGGCTTCATTGTGGCCATGAAATTTCTTGATTCCTAGAAGATTAAATATAAATTAATAATAATTATCTTTCAATTAAATTGTTGACATGTGACTAGGAGATTACAGGTTCGAGATGTGAAAATAGCCTGTTACAGAAATGCAAAGTAAGACTATGTACGATATATACCCTTATAGTTCGAGTCTTCCCAAATCCCGCGCATACCGAAAGCTTAGCGTATCGGACTGCCTTTTTAATTTATTTCTTATTTTTTATCTTCCAATTAAGAACATTTATATTGGAAAACAAAGAATAATTAGAGCATGGATTACATATACGCATGCTTGGTGACATGACTTGGCCTTATCATGGTGGCCATCACATTAGTTTCTTGTAGAAGAGGGAACTTCGTTTATCTACCTTTGAGCGCAACTCTTACGTAAATAAAGTAAAAGTTCTTGGCTTTATTTTTGTTGTTGTACACTCAAATTAAGCCATTTAGTGTGTTGAGACAAATGAAATTGATGGGGTTTGAGAAAAAAAATCAAGTATTTTTTACATCAACCAGCAAGTCATTAGAGAGAGGAAATCTTTGGTTTTGCAAAGATAAAACACTCAGAAACATCCTTTTTAGTTATTTCAAAACTTATAAAGTATGAATGAATATAATATTAGTTATCTAGTATATTATGAGTCTATTATGTTAATTGATTTACTTTTCATTTAAAATAGTGTAGGTCGTGAATATAATCGAATATAATAATCTGTCCAGTTGTAATTGTATTGGAAAAATTGAATTTACATATTGAAGTGATTGAAAGATGACGTGTCATGACACGAAGGCTGGTCAAAGAATGATGGTAAGTAAGGAGGTACGAGTTGCAACAGATACGAGCGGAAGCACAAGAAGAGGCACGGGATGATATTCAAAAAGACTCGACGCTCGTACCTATTTAAGTCTAAAAGTAGAGAAAAATGAACCTGACAGCACATGAGAGCCCAGATACATTATTTAATAGGCATCAAATACTATAAGCATTAGAGAATTTGTATTAAATTACAATGATTATGTAACGTAGTATTTAATGCCTTTAATCATCCATAATGACCTTATTATGATAAAGGCAAAACATATAACTTAAAAATAGCTATAAAAGGGAGAAGACTGATCATTTGTAGGGCAATAAAAAAACACTATTAGAATACATTGATTCATTTTATTTTCTGCTATCTATCTTATTGTTATCAAAGTCAATTTCTTTTGGTCATTTTTGATTATCAGTAACCCGAGTTCTTCTAAATATAAAGCTTTGACCAAAATTCTATTTTTTGGTTAAATAAATTGGTTCCATTAACGAGAATCTGATAATCTATTCTCTCTTAACCTAACTTGTTTCGTTACATCAACAATCACGTAAAATGTTAACGATAACACCCAAGAAAACCAAGGAAACCATCAACTCCAATGGGACCCACAAGATGTTCATACTCTTATCCCTTCTCCATAACGTTTGCCTCGGCGGTCTCGAGAAGGAAATCCGGATGGATTTCACTCAAACGCAAATGCTCAATTTGACAACGATGAAGCTATCAATGAAGCTTTGCAAAAATCGATCGCTCAACTGGTCAATAAAGCTCTTGAGGCCTTTGCCAGCTAGTTACCTATTGCACCATCAACACCATTTCCAAACACCAACACTTTGAAAAACCCTCGTTCTGGGCTTGGTAATTCAGGAAGTTGCGGAACCCCCAGTGAGTCACGAGAGTGAGAACTAGGTAACATAGTTAATTCTAATTTACAAAATTTAGTACTAACGTTGCGGAAATAGCTTAAGGCGCAAAGTAACCGCATAGAGCAAATACCTGGAGTACCGCATATAATCAAAGGAATAGATATAGACAAATATTCACAGCAACTTTGGAAGCCAAGCGCTGATCCTCTACCAATTTCAAAAAAATTCAAAATGCCCGATATTTCAAAATACGATAGAACAACTAATCCACAAGACCACGTGACTGTATTCATAACTGGCGTAAAAGGCAACGACTTGACCAAACAAGTAATTGAATCAATATTGGTCAAAAGGTTTAGTGAAACGCTCACTAAGGGAGCATTAACATGGTATTCTCTTTTACCCGAAAAATCTATAAATTCTTTTGCTGAGCTTACAGATTCATTTATCAAAGCACATTCACGAGCTCAAAAAGTTGAAAAGAGAATGGAGGATATTTTCAAAATCAAACAAGGGGACTCTGAGTTGCTCGGAGAGTTCGTGGATAGATTCCAACATGAAAGAATGATGTTACCACTTGTACCAGATAATTGGACAGCTATAACTTTCACTAGTAATTTCAACGAAAAAGCTCAGAAGCCACGAGGAGACTCAAGGAAAATCTTCGTGAATTCCCAGCAACAACATGGAATGACGTTTACAACAGGTATAGCACGAAGTTAAGGATCGAAGAAGGTATTATTTCACGATCTCAAAAAGAAGAAAAGCTGAGTCTAAGACAGGCGAAAACAAAAAAAAGCTCTGGTAAAAACAGGTACGAACCATACATGGGCCCAACTAGAAAAGATTTCACGGCCAAAGCATGATCATTCAACGTATGATCATAGATCTAAAAATAGAGAATCGGGCTCATCGTCGAGGTATGGAAATGATCACAACACACGAGAGTCACGAGATGATGATAAAAACTTGAAGGCACGATTCGGCGGTTATATTTTTTATGTAAGCACTTCCGAGCTCGTAGCTATTTTAAGAAGCATGGGTGATAAGGTGCGGTGGCCAAAAGAAATTAGGTCAAATCCAAACAAACGCAGTCTCGAATATTAGTGTGAATTTCATAACGATCATGGTCACAAAATGGCGTATTGTAGATTGCTACAAGGTGAAGTTGATCATCTGTTGAAGTAGGAATATCTCACTGAGTTATTCAGTGAGAAAGGAAAGCAAGCATTCATGAAGAATAGGTAGGAGCCCCCTAAACCACCTTCTCTAAAAAGAACCGTTAATATTATAAGCGGGGGCAAAGAAATCAATGGTATAATGTATGCAACAACAAATAAAGTCTCCAAAGTCATGGTTGCCCATGGAAAGTGGGTGCGACATGTCTTAGAGGAAGAAAGCATTTTGTTTGATGATGCAGATGCGGATGTCGTATTAACTCTGCATAATAATGAACTGGAAATATCTTTACTTTACTTGTACATGAAACTAATGTGAAACGAGTTTTGATTGATCCAGGTAGCTCCGTGAATATTATTTTGCTAAGAGTTTTACACGAGATGCAAGCTGAAGCTAAATTAGTACCCAAGGCGCATACTTTGTCTGGGTTCAACAATTCACGCGTCGTGATAAAAGGTCAGGTGATACTTACTACATTCGCAGAAGGGGTCGTCAAGGATACAAAGTTCCAGGAAGTAGAGATGGAGAGGACCTACAATATGATTCTCGAAAGATCGTGGATTTACGAGTTGGATGTCGTTCTGTCAACGTTACATCAAGTTATTAAATTTCCATCACCATGGGAAATATGTCAAATCTATGGAGATCAACAGATATTCAGGAGTATCAACTCTGTGGTAAATTCAAGTATGAGGAACAAAGAAAATTAGTAGTTATAGAATCCAGTTGAGGATACTACAACACAAATCTCCACTAAACAAGAACGAACAGATGTGGACTCAAGGCCTGATTTCATTGAAGAACCAGAGGAAAATAGCAAAACAATGATTGAAGAGCTGGATGTTGTAGTATTATTCACACAATGGCCTGAAAGGAAAGTCTACATAGGGGCCAATCTAAGCCAGGGCATGAAAGGTAAATTGATTGAGTTTGAAAACTAACGTGGATTGTTTTGCTTGGTTCTGATATGAAAAGAATACCACCAGAGGTAATGACTCACAAGTTAAATGAAGACCCCTCATGTCCACTTGTCAAACAGAAAAAGAGAAAACAAGGAGCTTTCAAAAATTAGGTGATTCAAGATGAGGTCCAAAATTACTAGAAATTGGGTCTATCTGCGAGGTAAAGTATCCTAATTGGTTAGCCAATACTGTTGTGGTACCAAAACAGAATGGTAAGTGGCGAGTTTGTGTAGATTACACAGACCTTAACAAAGCTTGTCCCAAAGACTCATTTCCATTACCACGTATGCATCAACTAATTGATGCTACTGCAGGACATGAGTTGTTAAGATTTTTAGATGTATATTCAGGTTATAACCAGATTAAAATGGATCCTTTAGATAAAGAAAAAACTTCATTTATAACAGACAGGGGAACTTACTACAATAAAGTAATGTCTTTTGATCTCAAAAATGCTGGTGCAACGTATCAAAAACTAGTGACCAAAATACTCCAAGAACACATAGGAAAAACTATAGAGGTGTATATAGACAATATGTTCGTTAAAACTCAACATTCGGCGGATTATATATCGCACTTATCATATACGTTTCTGATCTTGCGGAAATTCAGTATGAAATTAAACCCTGAGAAATGTGCATTCGGTGTTGTATCAAGTAAGTTTTTAGGTTTTCTTGTTTCTAACTATGGTATTGAGGTGAATCGAGTGCAGCTTAAATCCATTGAACAAATTTCTGATGTACTTATAAATAAAAAAGAAGTACGGAGGTTGACAGGAAGAATTACAGCTTTGTGGAGATTTATTTCCAAATTATCAGAAAAGTGCTTTAAATTATTTTCAGCTTTAAAAAGCAAGATCACTTCGAATGGACTGAGGAGTGTCAACGGGCGCTCAAAAATTTGAATACATACCTGTCCAATCCCCTCGTTGCTCGCAAAACCAAAGGTTGGAGAAAGATTGCTCATCTATCTTGCTATCTCAAAAGTAGCGGTAAGTGTTGTTTTAGTTCGTGAAGACCAAGACAAACAATTTTTAATTTATTATGTCAATAAATCATTATAAGATGCAGAGACACGGTATACTCAATTAGAAAAACTAGCACTTGCACTAATCATAGCTTCAAGAAAACTAAGGTCTTACTTTCAATCTCATCCTATTGCCGTAGTAATTGCTTATCCATTACGCAATATATTACACAAATATGAGTTGTCTGGTAGATTAGCCAAATAGGCTATAGAATTAAGTGAATGTGACATTACTTACCCGCCCATAACCGTGACAAAGTCCCAGGTGTTAGCAGATTGTTTTGTTGATTTTATCCAAGAGATGCAATTAGAAGAAGAAAAAGAATTACAAGTGTTCAATGGGTCTAATCCAGGAATTTGGACCTTTTTTGTTGATGTATCATCTAGTGTGAAGGGAGCATGTTTAGGAATTATTTTGGTGCCACTTATGGGTGAAACCATTCGTCAGGTCATAAAATGAAATACTATAACTAACAATGAGGCAGAGTATGAAGCTGTAATTGCAGGTTCGGAGCTGGCTCGAGAACTTGACATTAATAAAATTCTAATTAAAAGTCGCAACTCGTGGTTAACCAAATGCAGGGGACTTATACAGCTAGGGAGGCACGGATGCAGTAATATTTGGAAAAGGTACGAGATTTGATTAGACAATTTCAAACTTGGAAAGTCACACAAATACCAAGAGATGAAAATATCGAAGTAGCTGCCTAGCCAATCTCACATCTGGAACAGACATGGCAAGCAATGAAAATGATTTTGTAATTCATTTGTTTTATTCAGTACTCGATCCAGACAAAAGTGAGGTAAATTTCAATAACTTAACCTGGGATTGGATAAACGAGATTGTCGCTTTTTTGCACTATGGTACCCTCCCTAAAGATAAGAAAAAAGCTCACGCACTTCGGAAAAAAGCTGCATAATATTGTTTAAAGCAAGGTAATCTTTATCAAAAGAAGTTTGGTGGCCCCTTAGCAAGATGCCTCAGACGTTCTCAAACAGAATATGTAAGGAGAGAGATACATGAGGGGCATTGTAAAAATCACACAGGAGGAAGATCACTCGTAAGAACCATGATTAGAACAGGCTATTATTGGCCTAAAATGAAGAAGAAGCAGAGAATTTTGTGGCTAAATATGATAAGTGCCAAAGAAATGAAAACAACATACATAGAACTGCAGAACTATTACATCCGGTCATTGCACCGTGGCCTTTTATGAAGTGAATCTATCCAGCTATAATCACAGAATATTTACAAGTAGGGGGACTATCGGTATTGGAAAAAATTGAGTTTAGATATTGAAGTTATTGAAAGATGACGTGTCATGACACGAAGGCTGGTCAAAGAATGATAGTAAGCAAGGAGGCACGAGTTGCAACAGATACGAGCAGAAGCACAAGAGCAGGCACAAGATGATATTCAAAAAGATTCGACGCTCATACGTATTTAAGTCTAAAAGCTGAGAAGTATGAACCTGACATCACGGGAGAATCCAGATACAATATTTAATAAGTATTAAATACCGAAAGCGTTAGAGAGTTTGTATTAAATTACAATTATTATATAACATAGTATTTAATGCCTTTAATCATCCATAATGACCTTATTATGACAAAGGCAAAACGTATAACTTAAAAATAGCTATAAAGGGAGAAGAGTGATCATTTGTAAGGACACGAAAAAAACACTATTGGAATACATTGATTCATTTTATTTTCTGCTATCTATCTTATTGTTATCAAAGTCAATTTCTTTTGTTAATTTTTTTATTATCAGTAACCCACGTTCTTCTAAATATAAAGCTTTGACTGAAATTCTATTTTTTTGTTAAACAGTAATCCTATATTTCACGCCATGAATACATTCGAATACACTCTAATACAAAAATCTGTCAAGCTATAATCTCTTGTTTCATCCTAGAAATGCTACTGTATTCACAAATACAATAGCTTAAATATATTGAATACACTCTAAAAAAAAGTATAGCTATAAAAGTAATATAGTAAATAATAAGTATAATTAGTTAATAACAACTAAAACATTGTGGTTTCCGAAAGTTTCTATAAATACTCATGCTCGGTGGTTCATTGAAACTGGCTCATATGATGCCCATCAATTTTCTTGTTAAGAAGAGAATTTGGTTTATTTCATAATATTCTAGATAGATTGATTATTAAATGGATAGAGTGGGGCGGTTGAGATAGCTTAAAACTAACGGTGATGGGTGACGACTAATATATCACAGTTTTAATTGGAATTGGTCTCCAAGATTGTTACATATATGACGCATACAATTTTTTTGGCCCCATACAACAAGTGCCTAATTAGATTTTGCTTTATAAAATATGAAAAGTGATGGTCTTTTAATAATAAATTAAGTTCGCTTTTGAATTAAAGTTCCTTTTTCAGCTCTACTGTGCTTTCTCATATATTTTTCTAAGATTTAATTATTAGGTGGGGTCATTGAATTTGAATACGTGGCATCGCAGTAGTCTCCTAACAATTCAATAGATGAATTCTGAATTTTAAACTATAAAATGCACAAAATACATATTTACTAATCTAATAGCGTGAATTTAATGCAAAAAGTATATGTTTTTGCTAAAATTGTTTAACTTTTTGTATAATTTTTAAATGTATATAGTATAACTTTTTAATACATTTTTATGCACAAAAAATTTCGTTTTTTCACATAGATTCTGCATTCAAGGTGACTTTCATTTTTAAGAAAAATTGCTCTGTTGATTTAGACGCAACCCCTTGTAGTATATTACTACTAGAAAATCAATGTCCTTGTTTTACAAATTAATATAATATTAACTACTTAAAATTTTAAAATAACGAATAGCTTCATTCATTATGATGAATAAACCAATTGTAGATTAACTAGAAAATTGGAAAGCTAGTTAGTGATGATTCAAAATACCAAATTAAGATGAATTTCATTAAAATTGGAAAAGACAGGAATGGTTGCCCTGCTATGTCAATTCAGCCTTAGATTGTTGATTATATTTTTTTTTTCCAATCGAAATTTGTATTTGAGATAAAGAAAATCGGTCCCACAACGGAAAAATAAAATATTTCTATAGGAAATTAAATAAGGAAATAAAAGTACAAAAAGACACCAGCATGTTAGGTTAAAAGTAAGATAATATATGCATTTGAGTCGTGGTTTATGGGTCGCAAATATAGTCCTTCTTCTATCTCAAATACCGATTTTGAGTTGTGTTTTGTATGCCCAAAAGTAAAATTAATTAATTAAAAATATTAATCTTTATTCGGTTACCTTTATATTCAATGTAATGGAAATATATATATGTACTTTTTCTATATTATTATTCGTCAAATATGAAAAATAATAAATTTGTATTTTAAACTAAAGTTTTCCCATCATGGGTTATATTATATTCAATAAGTGAAAATGAACATGGAGGGGGGGGGTGCATCTACCTGACCTGTTCCTACAATAATTAGAATGGACAACAAATTCCTAATTTCTACAATTTGACTTATGGCAAAAATAAAAGTAGAAAGTAGATGAGGGTTTCTCCTAGCATGGGTGTATAAAGAAAATCGATAAACCGCACAAATCGGTAATCCGAGTCAAACTGAAAAAAAAAAATCCGATCATGGGTTAGTTTGACTTGGTTTGGTGTTGGAAAAAATAACCCGATCATAATTGGTTTGGTTTGGTTTTAACTAAGAAAAGTCAAACCCAAACCAAACTAACCCGATATTACGTTTATTCAATTTTTATAAATATTTTATACATATAAATATTTATTTTTAATACAATTCATAAATATTTCTTAAATTTTTGCACAGTTTTATCTTTAAACATATTGTTTCATGTTTGGAATTAACATTCTTGAATGATCCAATACATTTTATAGCTCATAAAGGTAGTAATTCAAATAAACTTCACATCAATACTAATGCTAACTAAGAAAATTCAATTCAACACTAGAAATGACAATAGTGTGGATATCTATTTTTTAGTTTTGCATTGTTTATATTGAAAATGCATAACTTAGTTTATCTTTTTCTTTAGTGCTTAGTTGTGTAACTAATATACTTATAGTTGTACATATTTAAGCATGAGTTTTATAGTACTTTTAGAATATGTTAATATTTATTATAGCTTATTACTTAGTAATATTTTCTTTATAGATTTTACTAGTTTGTTATTGAATAATTTAGTACAATGTTATGACGCATCTCATATTATTGTATTATTTTCTTGAAAAAATATATTATATAGTTGTATCCTTGTAGGATTAGAGAAGTATATGGAGCACAAGTTATATATTTGTGCTATGAAGACTTGTCAGGAAAAAAAAAACCCGAAACCCCGAAAAAACCCGAAAAACCCGAGATTGAAAAACCCGATTTTGTTGGTTTGGTTTGGTTTATAAATTTAAAAATCCGACACTATTGATTTGGTTTGGTAATTAAAAAATTTGATCCAACCCGGACTACGTACATTCCTATCTCCTAGTACAATTTGAGCTCCTAAAAACAAGGACTAAGTACTAAACTCAGTGCAATCAGTTTACAATTAGCAGATTGTACTTTTTCTCACCTTGATTAAACTTAGTGCAATCAGTATACAATTTCTCTTCTCATCATTCTTCGTTGCGGCTGAGAAATAACAAAATCTTAATTATTTGATAACACTATAAATTTATTCTAATGGTTAAAAGATGAAGAAAAAAAACGTAGAAACATAAAAACAAACACGTCTGGGTTTGTATTAGGAGCTCCTTGTTAAGATTAACTGCATGCATTTCAATCAATTATGGTAAGATCTTAAATTAATAACCATAATGGAATAGAGATAAACACATAATCTTGCGTTTAAGTAAATGTATCATTCATTTTATTGATTCAGCCGCGGCAACAATCGCTAGTTAGGTCTAACAATAACTTCAACAATCCACTATCTATCATATTGTATCATATTGTATTATTTGTGCAAATGAAAATATATCTGTACGCATGACTTATTTAATAGATAGACAATTAATTAGTTAGTTAGGGTGGTTATTAGCAGTTAGTGAGTTGTCATTAATGGAAGTACTTAGGTCTGTATATACGTTTTGCTAGAGTAGCTTTGCAATGGAACAGTTTCATTTCTCAAATCCCTTTCTCTCTTCTTTTTTCTAGCTTCTCTCTAATTTCTTCCATGGATGAATATTGTTCTCATCCACAATCTAACATGATATCAGAGAAGCCGATGCTGTGTCACGGAATTTGATTTCATCTTGCCTTAGCACAAATTTCTCAATCCTCTTCGCACATGTCTCTATTATTTTTCCATTTTCGAGATTTTTTGTAGTGCAACAACGCTGACTGACTCAACGTCTGAGGAGCAGGCACTTGCATACACACATCCTTTATACCTTGGACCTTCTCACACTCCCGGCATAGTTTTGATTTGGATTAAGCTTATCGGTATCTAAAAATTATAGACTTTAGAGTCGAACGATGAAGATCACTCTTTTGGGAAAGAGGAAGCTAGGGTTCGTGAATGGTAAAGGAGAATTGTAACTCGGAATTGCATGAGCAATGGAAAACTTGTAATGCTATTGTACTCTCAAGGTTGATGAATACTATATCCACTAAGCTTTTGAGTGGAATTGCTTGTGCGGCGAATGCTCATTTGCTTTGGGATGATTCGAGAGAGCAATTCGATAAGGTCAATCGCATACGCATCTTCTAGCTACATAGAGACATTAACACTCTATCTCAAGGTACCGATTCTGTATCCACTTATTTTATGAAATTGAAGAGTTTATGGAATCAACATGGTGCCAACTCCCAATTCTAAAGACTATGTGGATCATATGCAACAACAAAGGTTATTGCGGTTTCTTAGTGGTTTAAATGATTTATATGACTCGGCAAGGAGGCAAATTCTATTGAAAACTAGCGTTCCTTTACTCAATCAGGTATATGCAATGATATTGAGGATGAAACTCACAATATGCCTAGTCCAAATGCAGCATGAGTTAAATCAGATCCAATGGCTATGCCAATTAGTTAAGGGCATGGTTACAAAGGCAAGCGATTTTTTATGCAATGTGATTATTGCAATCTAAAAGAACATACTAAAAAGAATTGGTATAAGCTGATAAGGTACCCTAAAAAATTCAATAATAAGAAGAAATTTGGATAGGGTGTCAGCGGTTTTGGAACTCAGCAAGGGGGTCAATGCAAAAGGTCACAAAAACAACAAGTTTTAGATGCAATGAATAATATGTTTGGAAATAGTAAGGTTTCATTGACAAATTCTGAGGGGAAGGAACCTATCACAGGAAACTTTTGTACTACTTAGCAATATCAACAGATTTTGGCATTTCTAAACTAGGACACAGGAGAGAGTCATGCAAATTTGGCAAGTAATGCTACCTGTTTCATGTCACAGATTCAGAAGAATGATTGGATTAAGGATTCTAGTGCCACACACCCTATAGCTTCAAGTCTAGTTATGATATTATATGCCATTAATATGGATGCCTCACCTAGGGATAAGGTTAGCTTACCTACTGGAGATAAGGTGGATATAACATATATTGACCAGCATTTATTTTCATAGGAAAGATGATATCCAATGTTCTTTATGTGCCTAATTTTAAATTCAACTTCATTTTACTCAAAAAAATAACCAGAGAACTCTCCTGCTCTGTAGCTTTCTTTCCCGACTTTTGTATATTTCAGGATCTATGCAATGTCAGGGTGAATGAGATTGGTAAGGAGTCAGCTGGTCTATATATTTTCAGTTCTAAGGATGACAAAAATAAATTTCAAAACATGTTCTAGTGGCAACTGTTTTTTTTTGTTTTATGTGACTTTTGTAATTTTTTTTTTTTTAGAGTCTTGAGCCGAGGGTCTCTTGGAAACAGCCTCTCTGCCCCCGGGTAGGGGTAAGGCCTGCGTACATATTACCCTCCCCAAACCCCACTTGTGGGATTATACTGGGTTGTTGTTGTTGTTGTTGTTGTTGTTCTAGTGGCAACTACAAATAAAGAAGATTGCAAATTATGACATATGAGACTAGGGGATCCCCCTATTACTGCTATGAAGAGTATGAGTTTACTAAGTCACAATATAAATAGTTCACTTTTTAATAATTGTTCAGTTTGTCTTCTGGATAAGAGACTAGGCTGAAGTTTCCTATAAGCAACTCTAGAGCTATAGCACCATTTTATCTTGTACATATGGATCTTTGGGGACCCTATAAAAATCCTACTTTTGATTAGAAATATTACTTCTTACCCATTATGAATGATCACAGTAGGTTCACTTGGGTTTTTCTAGTGTAGTGGAAAACTGAGGTGATAGTTGCTATAACTAACTACATATTGTTGATCAAAAATTAGTTTGGCTTAATGGTTAAAACAATAAAATCAGATAATGGCACTGAATTTTTTAATTCACAATGTACTAAGCTATTTCAGCACCTGGGAATTATTCAATTCGTTGTGTTCATACTCCATAACAGAACGACATTGTGGAAATAAAGCACATGCACATATTGGATGTGGCCAGGTCCTTGAGATTTCAAGCCAACTTACTTATAAGATACTGGGGACTTTGAGCCCATTTGGATTGGCTTAAAAAAGTGACTTTTCAGTAGAAATAACTTTTACACCAAAAAGCAATAAGTTGGGGTTGTCCACCTTATTACGTTTTGGCTTGTTTTAAGTAGTTTTTAACTTATTTTAAGTATTTTTCTGACATTCCCACATACTGAAAAAAGCTAAAAGAGCTTAAAAGCTGGTGTGAATAGCTTAAAGTCAATCTAAACACCCTCTATGTGTACAAGCTGCAGTCTACCTATTGAACGACTGCTTTCTACTACTATACAAGGAAGGGGAACTTTTGAACTCCTATATGGCACACAAGCATCACTCATATATTTGAGAGCAATAGGTTACTTATGCTATGCAACAATGCTTCCCAAAGGTAACACATTTGGTGAAAGAGCCAAAGCATGTGCGCTTATGGCCTATTCTGAAACACAGAAAGGCTATCTATTAATGAATTTGTCTACCAAACAATTCTTTATGAGCAAAGATGTTGTGAGGAGTCAATTTTTCCTTTTGTACACTCACAAAATTTTGAATCTCCTTCAGTTACTGTTTTTCTTATGCAGGAACCCAAAGTACCTTCTGATATCCCTATCGATGATCCTACTCAATAAGTTGTAGAGGCTATATCATCATCAGTATATCAACATGCTAGTGATACAGTTGATGTTGATGCAATTGAAGATCTTATAATTGATTCTCCTACCGAAGCCAATAATCTTGGAGAATCTTGTGATGGTCCAATGGATGACTTGCAAGACCTAGATGTTGGGGAACCTTCCAACATGATTTTAAGAGATTTTGTAGAAGCAGAAGCAAACACTTCCCCATCCACACTCAAGAAATCAAAGAGGAAATGTACACAACCAATATGGATGAAAGACTATGTAGCAACTAGGAAGAATACCCGCAAAAATCCCATAGCCAACTATCTATCCTACAACAAAACGACTACTCAGGATCAGTCCCACATGGTTAAATTTTCAAAACTAGTGGACCTCAATCTTTCAAGTAGGCAGCCAAAGATCTAAGATAGATAGAGGCTACGAAGCCAGAGATTCAAGCTCTAGAGAATAATCACACTTGAGAAGTATTATTTCTACCCCAAGGGAAACATGTAGTGGGATCTAAATAGGTATATAAATTCAAGTACAATGCTAATGGTGAAGTTGTAAGGTTCAAGGTAAGACTAGTAGCAAAAGGCATAGCCAGTAAGAAAGTTTGGATTATCATGATACATTTTCACCTGCTGTGAAGATGGTCATTGTGAGACAAGTGATAGCCTTAGTACTGTCAAAAGGGTGGAACCTATATCAAATGGATGTCTACAATGCCTTCTTACAATGTGATCTTTGTGAAGAAGTATATGTGAAAATGACTGAGGGATTCAGAAGTCAGGGGGAGAAGAAAGTGTGCAAGCTGAGAAAGTCCCTATATGGACTCAATAGGATGGAATATCAATCTCACAGAAGCACTATTGAGTGCAGGTTTGTCCAAAGCACGCATGATTACTCTTTATTCACCCTAAAGAAGCAAGGAGACATAGTGATCGTTCTTGTTTATGTTGACGACTTGCTGATCAATGAGAGTAATTTGCAACTAATCACTGAAGCTAAACAAGTTCTACATCAACAATCAAGATGAAGGAATTAGGGTATCTAAAATATTTTCTGGGCATTGAGGTACTTAGATCCAAATCTGGTGTTATTCTAAATCAGAGAAAATATGTACCAGAATTAATCTCTGAGCTGGGGTTAAGTGGAGCCAAGTCAGCCAGTACACCTTTTGAACCAAACTTAAAACTCATCACATTAGAGTTTGATGATGCCACAATAGCCACATATGATACACTTTTAGAAGATTTTAGTCTTTACTAAAGACTTATTGGGAAACTAATGTATGTGACTATCACTAGGCTTGACATTAGTTATGCAGTGCAAACCTTGAATTAGTTTATGCAAAGACCAAGATAGCACACTGGGAGAATGCTATCAGCATTGTTTGATACCTGAAGTGCTCACCAAGTCAAGGAGTATGGCTTAAGGCTGAACCTGGTAATACTTTAACATGCTGGTGTGACTTAGATTGGGATGCTTGCCCA
The DNA here is from genome assembly GCA_032618575.1 of Nicotiana noctiflora. Taxonomy (NCBI): domain Eukaryota; kingdom Viridiplantae; phylum Streptophyta; class Magnoliopsida; order Solanales; family Solanaceae; genus Nicotiana; species Nicotiana noctiflora. The sequence goes on from JASVEL010007538.1 coordinate 93,890, forward strand.
AACACCAGAAATTCTGTAACAGGTTATGTTATCAAATTTGGAAGCTCATTGATCTCCTGGAAGTCTAAGAAACAACACACTATGTCCAGAAGTACAGCTGAAGCAAACTATATAAGCATGGCCTGGTGTTGCAGAGGTTACTTGGTTGCTTGGATTGTTTGAGGAACTGGGAGTTCAAATCCTTCAAATTGTAGCTGTGATGAGTGATAGCAAGGTTGTTATCTAGATAGCTTCTAATGCCATTTTTCATGAGAGAACAAAATATGTCGAGATTGAATGTCACAATATTCGAGACAAGATTAAAAGGGGGAATAGTACATACATTCTATATGCCTACCAGGGATCAACTAGCTGATCTGCTGACTAAGGGCTTAGGACAACAACAACACCTACATTTGTTAGGCAAGCGGGGTGTGCTCAATATATTGTACCTTCCAGCTGAGGGGGAGTATTATCAGTGCAAATAGAAATGTATTTGTACACGTGACTTATTTAATAGATAGACAATTAGTTAGTTAGTTAGGGTGGTTATTAACTGTTAGTGAGTTGTCATTAGTGGAAGTAGTTAGTTTGTATATACGCTTTGCTACAGTAGCTTTGCAATGGAACAATTTCATATTTCAAATCCCTTTCTCTCTTCTCTTCTCCAGCTTCTCTCTAATTGCTTCCATGGATGAACATTGTTCTCATCCACAATCTAACATATTGTTACAGCCCAGAGATCGCTATCTGTCACTTAGTGATGGGACATCGACAACCATCACCACCTATTTAAGAATGGAATACGCCAAGGTTTTGATTGTAACTTCTATTTATAGAGAGTGTCTATCCATCCGATGCTTGTCAATAGTTACTAAGGTTACTTATCCACGAACATATATAATAATTTAATATCAACCCTTTTACTTTATCCGTACAATTAGACCAAATCACTATTCTTTTTAAACTATAACCAACTAACCTAAGTTCAAATTTCAATAAATAACGAATGTAAATTTTATAATTATTTATTTATTTACTTATTTGAATATTTGAGGCAAATAGGCACCTTCGAATGTGGTGGAAGTAATGAATGACCATATCCCTCAGACACTCACTTCTATGTACAGTATATGTAATGTGGCCCCAAAAATGCAATATCATGGAATCCAACACAATTGTTTTCCTCTTTTTATTTCAGTCCATCCCTTAAGTGGAATGATATCTATAATACTGTAACTCAACTCTGACTTCTTCAAGAAAACTGCACTATTTCCCCCACAACAAACTGAAAAAAAAAAGGGAAAATATATTAATTTCTTAACTGGTTAGTATTTTTTAAGTCAATGGATTTATAAAAAGTGAATGGCAAGTGTGAAGGATCGCGTCATGAGATGCTATTTTGGTTGAGGTATGAAACAGCTCTATATATCCAATAAAGAATTGTTAGTGATTGAACTAAATTAAAGAGACCCCGCAACATATAGACATGTTCAGAATGACTGGCCTTTATTTTTTTTTTTATGGGTTCAACCTTTAATGTAACATTAATTTATTTTACTTTAAAAATTATGCGCTCTAACTTCATATGAATTTTATGAGTTTTTATATAAATTTCACGTAAAAATACTGAATTCCAAAAACCTAATGCTGAAAAACTGGATCTGCTTTGAATTCGATCCTGACCAAAAATCTTTTACATTAAATATAAATATTTATGAAAAATTCACTAGGACTTCAATTAATGTTATATTCTCAACTCATAATCTCAAAGTGGAATGATATTTAAAACTCAACTGTGATCTTCTACTCGTAGTAATTCTCACCACAACAAACTGAAAAAAAAAGGACAATAAGTTAATATGGTTTGATATTTTTTTGGTCAAATGACTTAAATAATGAATGGCAAGTGTGAAGGGTGGCGTCATGAGATGCTATTTCGGTTGAGAGACGAAACAGCTAAAATAATTCAAATAGTAAAGAATTACACCAATCGAACCAAATCAAAGAGACAACGCAGCAGCCAGCATGCACATTATCAATTTTAAAATACACATTTGCGAAAATAATTTAAAATGCATACATATAATTAATAAGATAACATTCATTTTCAACACACTTAAGGCACATCCACGAAATCAATTTTATGGGTGCAGGATTAGATTTAACCGCTAAAATCATCGCATTATTTAAGTTATGGGTTCATAATTCATTATTTTTAATAATTTCAGTAGCTTTTATGCTGATAAATTCAAATATAGGCAAAAATGTAATGGATTCAAATGAACCCGTTTGGAGGTATAGATTCTGAAACACCCATTGGCTTTGGTTAAATCATGTTACATATTCATAGAAAATACAATAATAATAATTTAGTAAAATTTTACAGGTTAGAAGTCCGGGAAGGGTAGTGTACAGCAGACCTTACCCCTTTCTTAATGGAGTAAAGAAATTATTTTCGATAGACACTCGGCTAAAAAAAAAATATTTATAAATAATACTAAAAAAAATTAATAATTAACCATGAGAACACACTATAATTATATTTGTCCACTTAGAAATTACATTAAAATTAGTGAAACACTCACTACCTATAAATGTTGAATTTGAACACACACTGACTCTAAATTGTGAATTGCATTTAGTGGAGGATCGAAGGCGTGGTTTACAGGTAAGATGTTGCCGAATGGTGACACTTTAACTATTTAATACTCTTCTTAGCTTAGAATCTGCCTACCTTATTTCAATATTGTTTTCTCCAGATGCAAGCAAAGGTCATTCATTCTTTAAATTATGATTTCAACGCTACCAGAAGCCACATAATAAGGCCAAATTAATTAAAGAGGCAGTAGAGAAATAGAGGGTGTTTCTTGCTTTTATAATGAGTTGAAATTAATTAATTATGGCCATGATTAGAGTACTTAACATGTTAATGACTTCAAAATGGGGACAGAAAGGAGGAAAGGACAAAAAGAACTGAAGAGGCACAGGGAGAAATTTTTTTGAATGTGACACTTTTCAGATCATTGGTTTGGCTTTAAGTTAACATAATTTACGGATTTGTACGTGAATTTTAGTACGGACTTTATTATGAGCCTGAGAAAAAATTTAGGTGACATTTATATCATTAATCAAAACAAAGAGAAGGCTATGAAAATTGTCGATTGCACCAACTTTTATGTTTTGCCAACCAGGGACTAGAATATTAGAATAAGTGACTTATTCATCAGCAAAGGACAATCAAATCCGAATATTAATACGTGTAGATCCATTTAAATATTGTACAAAGTTGTACTCCTATCATATTAATCTTATTTTAACAAGTACATACTATTATTTTCATTTTTCAAATAAAGTGAACATTACAATAAAGACAAGATTTGAGTTAGTTGACAAAAGAGGTCAACTTATGGAAGCCTATAACGGCATGGCTTTGGTGCTAACTCCACGAATGAGCTCATTTTCATAGAGTAGAAATATTGTTAAACAAAAAGACGTGGCTGGCATTATCATTAGGAAGCTAATTAGAAAATGAAGCAGCATTTCTTTTTTATAACTATTGGAACAAAAATTATGCAGAACTAAGGTGAAATATTATTCTAAAGAAACAATGGAAAAAGAAAGGAAAAGATTTTTAAGGTTAACTTACAGCTAGTTTGGAAGGTTTTAATCTATTGTATCGTATAGTATTGTTACTTTAAATACAATATTTATTTTAATTGTTACTTAAATTTTATTAATATATCGTATCGTTAAATTTATCATTACGTAACGATGAAATGTGTCACTTTATGTAACGATTGATTTAGTGTGGTAGCGTCGTTTTCTTGTATTTTTCTCTCAATCTCACCCTTCATTGTTGTTAAATAATTTTATTTTATCATTTACCCTACCTTTTTATATATCGTATCATAATTTTTCTTTATAATATTGCAAGTTTATTCATCATATCACAAGTGCATCGTACCATGAAACGACGATAAAACGATACAATGCATCCAAATATTGTATTCATCAACGATACAATATAATACAATACAATTTAAGACGATATATCAAGTGATCACTTTCGCGGCCTTGTATTTAGAAGTTAGTAACTTTGGAAAAATTAGACCTGTGGTCTGAATATTAGGTTGAAATTAATACCTCAGACTACTAGTATAATTTTTGACTTTTGACCTTGAAAATTTGCCTATTGGCCAGGTGACCTAACCCACAGGTCAAAAGGTTATGACCACCCCAATAGTGTTCCTATCTCTGTCATATTATGGAGCGAAACCGACAATTTTCAATTGGGCTAAAAAGCCATAACTTTTGGCCCATCTGGTTTGCCAGCATAATGGGTTAAGGTAAACTTGGTTGGGCTACGAAGTAGCAAGTACTTGATGGTAAAATAAGGACCGTCTAATCAGTTTTCGAATTGATCATTCAAAAATAGCCAACGTTTATCAAATTAATAAAAAATAATCACTACTTTGCTGCAACAGAGATCGGTCCAGCATAATAGTGCACCTGTGTGTGAACTTCTAGCATACTTATCCTGAAACCCCAGTATAATATGCTGGAGTTCAAGTATACTTATGCTGAAACTTCAGCATAATATACTGGTGTATTTTTCGGGTTTTGGACAGTATTTTCGCCCAGATTTATCTTTACATAAAGAGTGGCTAAATTTTGATTACTTTTGAACTAGACTATTTTTGAACGACCACTTGTAAATATGGTTATTTTTGAATTTCTCCCTACTACGCCCACGCGAGTCCAAATATGAAAATGACAGGAATATTTGTTGTTGGATTCACAATTTACTTTTTCTTTTGATATACATAAATTATAGAAATTTTTACCTTCCTATACCATATATGAAACCTTATTACCCTCCATGTTTAAGGTTTGATTTAATTACAAACCCGTATACCAAATTACAAATTCTATATCATACTTAATTAAGGGTCTAATTAATGGCATTTTTTACTCCTTAATTAAAGGAAACCATTATGGCCACATTCTGTTGAAGAGAATCCCATCTTGGTTGAGACTAGATCTTCATCCAACACAGTGCAGCAATAGGGCAGCCTCTTAATGGATTTGTTACCCCTTTGTTAATGCAAATTTCATGTTCTGTCTTTCGATCTCAACGAACTTCCTTGCTACTGATCTCAAATTTGTCATACAGGTGCTTTCTATGCTATTCGTAGGTATAACACTTGTTTGGTTATATCTACTGATTATTATACTGTAAAATAGCGAAATAAAAGCCACTTACAGGTCCTTCAAAATGTGCCTTTGCGGTTGTTATAAGGAGAATTCGATCATGGCTATTGCCTTCTGCAGATGATATGTAAATGCAATGATTGAGATTTGGCGTGAGAATATTTTGCTTAATTTCATTCGTCTAAGATAAAATGAGGTGATTTATGTGAGTTTGCATGGTTGGGTGCTGGAACTCAACTTATTACTATGAAAAGATCAAGAAAGGGACAAAAAGGTGATCCCTCTTAGTTCAGATATTAGATGGCTTCAAAGTGTTGCTATTGGAAGAATTAGGAGCGACTAGACAGGTGGGACGCGTTGTTGATGAAACCTTAGGAATCTGTTCTTATTTTTAGGAGTTGTTTGTTCTTTTTTTTTGTTGAGATTTAAATTGTAGTCCTAGAGAGAAATATGCAGATTTGAATCTGTTAAATTTGACCGCATACAGTATCTACAATATATCTATATTTTATCTACAATATATCTACAAATTAACTACAAACTATAAGTAAACTACAATTTGTCTACAATTTATCTACAATCTGGAGACACTATATATTAAAATATTTTTTTCTGCACCAAATAAAGAAATTGTAGTCAAATTGTAGATATATGTAGTAAATTTGTAGATAATATCAAAAATTTAAATTCTACAATTTGAATTCAGCTCGTCGAAACTCTTATTAGTTGAATCTATTCTTATAAGGTGTTCATTCTTTTTTTTTTCGAGATTTAAATTGTAGTCTTAGAGAGAAATACGTATATTTGAAATTTCTTTCCCTTTTAAAAATTGATTTTAATGTAGAATCAATTAATCCCAAGTTTCTCTCCTTATTTTTATTAAAATATTTTTTCCTCACCTAATAAAGAAGTTGTAGTCAAATTGTAGATATATGCAGTAATTTGTAGATAATATCAAAAATTTAAATTCTACAATTTGAATTCAGTTCGTCGAAACTCTTATTAGTTGAATCTGTTCTTATGAGCTGTTCATTCTTTTTTTTTCGAGATTTAAATTGTAGTCATAGAGAGAAATACGTAGATTTGAAATTTCTTTCCCTTTTAAAAATTGATTTTAATATAGAATCAATTAATCCCAAGATTCTCTCCTTATTTTTAGCACGTTAATTTAGAATCAATTAATTTCAAGATTCTCTCCTTATTTTTAGCGCGTTAATTATGGAAGATTCTGCTCAATTAATCGTTTATTAAACAAATGGTACAGAAATTGTAGGAAAAATGTGGATCGAGCGGGTAATTTAGATACTATGCACAGTTTTTGTAATAAAGTTTCATATATGGTATAGATAGGAAAAAATCTCTAAATTATATATATAATATAAATGCGCTAGCTATTTTTTGTTTAATATGTTGGATCACAACTATTTAGGACAAAATAGAAACACAAAGTGGCCAGTGGCCATTAAGTAATGAATGCCAGATTTGGGGCCATAAGACTAATAGAGCTATGGGATTTTTGGCCAGTGGTCATTTTTGGGTCTTGACATCTTATTATTTTGTTTTCGTCAAAAGAACGAGATCATATATTTAAAATTTTGATTACAAACTGCTTGTTTAGAGATGGTAATGGAGCGGGACGGGCAGGACAAGCCATGACGTGCTAATATTTTGACTCACTCTGTGCTGGTGTGCCATGGGGGAATATTTCCTCGATTCATTCCGTGGCCCCATTTAGCATTTTTTTTTTCAGATTTTTGCCCTGCCTCGCCCTGTCCTGCCCTGTTTATATTTTTATTTTTCTTTATTTTTTCTTTTCTAGTATTCTAGTAATTTTTTAACTTTTTAAATTTTTTATTTGAACCTTATATAATTAAAGAACCAATGACAGCAAAAACTACCCATATCGTCAATTTTATTGAAATAACTCAACTAGCTTGTTACATATTAGACAAAGAATAAATGTGGAAATATCATTAGAAAAAGAGAGGAAGGGAGGGAGGGGAGAAGGAAGTGGGGGTGTGGAACTAATGAATGTGTTAAGCATGTCAAAAATGTTGTACTAAACTTGAAAGACAAGAAATTTTTAAAGTTGGCCCAAGTAAGTATTAGTTTTGAAGACTAACAAAGAAACTCAGACATGAACCAGGTCCATTTTAGTGAAGCACAGATATGGATAGACTTAAGCATGTGATATGCACGTGAAGAAGATGAACTTAATTTGAATGAAGTAATATCTCTTGATCATGATTGAAAATATTGCATATTGGATAAGGAGAAGGACTCCTTACTCAAAGAGAACACAATTTAAGAGAAAGATGAAGTTAGAGGTTGAGATCAACTAGAATCTTCTACAAAGGAAGAGTAGCATCAGAATTTTAGTCAATATCTATTTACTAACTCTATAAATATCAGTATTATTCTCTTTAATAGGTAACACACATAAGCAGAAGTTACACGTGAATTGAGAGCAAATAGCAAGGCAATTTTGCAAGCAGTTCATGTGTGATTCAAGCGTGAAAATCCGAAACTACTTGAACCAGATAGAAGAACTAGCTCCAAGTTTCTACTTTTATTCTAGTTCAATTATAGTAGGTGTTTTTCATATTGTACCTTTCAGCTTATCTAGAAGCAATTGTATTAGGTTCTCAGAGTTTTCAAGTTAGAGTTAACATGAAGTTGTCACAACAGTTGAGGTTGTGTGCTACAACGGGATTAGAGTTAGTCCTAGGTTTACAAAAGAGTTTTTGTAAATGCAGTATTTGGCTTAGTGATTGGAGTTTGATAAAATCCTACTCGTTGTAAGCAAGGTTGAAAAAGGTCTAAGGTTTTGATTTCCCCTATTGTCGGAATCCTTTCCGCTATGTTTATTATAAGTTTGCCTAAGTCTTCTCTATCGATCATGAGCACTCTGATTGTCGTAACTCTCTCCTGAGTAATAAAATATTATACATACATATTCTCCCGAATTACGCTAGCTGGCCTTAGTTACAGCTCACTTAAATCGCACCCAAGGTTTTGTTATCCCTAATCCCACTTTTAAAATATTTGTATTGATCCCTCATATACGTTAGGAGTGGTGTTGTTCAACAACTACCTAAATATACACTTTCTCTCATGTAACACATACAAAATAGGCAGAGCCGATCGAAGGGCCCTTCAATCAACAACCATCACAATATAGTTAAACAAACAGAGAAAATATTAGGGCGAATCTATCTTAACATAACGTGAAATTCATCCTCCAAGAGGTTCCATCAAAACCCTAGATTAGGAGTTTACCTACGCATAATCGTTTTCACAATCATAACGATATAATTCATCCTCAATGATTAAAACAAGACGAAAAAAGGTAAAATCTCTATGCCGAATCTTCCCCCTTGCTTCTTGCCTGTTCTTGCCTTCAAAGAAACACTTCAAAAACCTCGGTGTCCTCTCTTTGAGCGAGCTGGCTTCTTATAGGTCAAGGAGAGTCGTCCTGGAATTCACACAATAAACCTTGCAATATTGGCTCCGAGCACCCCATTCGCGGCCGCAGATGGACCACAAATTGACTGCAGATTTGACACAAGTTCTGCCCGCGGCCGCGGATTGACCGCGGACTTGGGCGCAGATTTGGTCCTTGCTTCTCCTTTTCGATTGTGTTATCCTCCGATTAGCCTTCCATGCTCCATATTAACTCTAAAACACTTTATTAGCTTCTTCCTAGCTTGGAATGGCTCTTGCAAAGTAATAAACTTGTAATTTGAGCATTTTGTTATCTTTTACAATCAAACAGAGATAAAGTGCAGCCAAATTAGAGTGTAAATATAAGCTAACTTGCATTATCATCTATTATTATCTTTACTTTTCGCATTTACTATTTCTTCTATAGTAGGTTAAGGAACACGTAAAAGAACCACGTCCTTTCATAAATAGCTTAAGCGAAAAATTGGTCACCACACAAATCACCCCTTTTGTGTGGTATTGAAGTATATAAACATCACTTACATACAATACAAATTGCCAAGATAAAAAGATCAAAATATGTACATATCCGAATAAAATAAATATTGTCTAATGAGCAAATTGATAAAAGGGGGTTTTGCCCGTAAAGAATATCAAAACAATTCAATTTATAGATGTAAAAGCTCATACTAGTAAACTATTCTATCTATTTTTCTTGTTATAATTTCTAGCTAGCAACTATGTGAGTTAGTAAAGAAAGATTTCCTATAAGCTGATTTATCTTCCTAATCTGAATTGGGGAATTATGTCGACAGAATCTTCCAAGTTGAACTATCATCACACTTGTATCATCAACCGAACCTCGCAAAACCGAGAGGTCAATTAGCTTTCTACATGACAATGAGTGCTGCATAGTGACACCAGTGCACAAAGGGCGAACAATATCTAATGCTTCCTGATTGTTCAACTAATCCCATAAACCATAAGATGCAAGCATTAAGAACTCAATTCAGGATTAAGTCCAAGAATCCTTGTCTGGGGTTCTGCTACTACCCATTGTTTCAGATATTCCAAAATAAAGTTTTTTTTGTCCTGTCCTAACCCATTAAATTTTTTAAAAGAATTATTCCAGTTCCGCCCCGCCCCGCCCCGCCCCATCTAAATATTTTCCTGCCCTTCTCCAATTGCCATCTCTATGATTGTTGAATCTTGGATCTAATATTACAAAAATCAAGTGCTTAAATTGAAATTCTCTCCTTATTAAAATCATAAGTAGCTAAACACACAAGTTTGCTAAGATTCTTCAAGCTGCGCCTTGATCTTGAAGTTGGAGTGGTTGATATATATAGTGAGAGACTGTGTCATTGAAACTGTCACTTTTTGTCGCTGCTCTTCCAACACCAGTATCATCGAAACTGGACATGGTTTTCATCTTGTTCTTCACATGATCAATATACTTAGAAAACCTGTCTGTATCTGCATCATACTCTTCTGACTGAACAATTTTAGGACCGTCATTAATTATATGATGAACAACGTTAGTGGCCATGTTGTCTACAGGGTACTTGTTATTTGTACTGTCCACTGAGCTGTGATTATATTCTACAAGTACCATGTTTGAGTCAAAAGACAAGTTTTGAGCAACTAACTTGAATCCTGTAGCTTTAGCCGCCGGGTCATTTCTGTGATGATCAGTGGACGTTGCTACTCTTGACTTAGTAGCAGATTTGGATTTGGGACTTTGTGTATGTGGGCGAAAATATCGAAAAGCTGGACGTACATTCAGTGCTTTGAAAATCCTTTCGCACACCCCTTGGGACTGATCAGTTTCTTCTTTGGTAGTGGTTTGGCTGTTTCCCATTTTGAGTGTACTCAAATTAGAAATTGCCAATTTTGGCAGATCATCACTTGAGAGATTGGTGAGCTGAGATGTGAGAGTTATATTATATATAGAAGCAAATAAACAGAGAAGATAAATACAATATAATCATGTGATACTCGTTTCCTGTGAACGTAACTTTAATTCCATAGAGGACTAAATTTCACGCAAATACTCTCTCCGGTCCAAAATAAGTGATTTTTTGGATGTTTCACACAGTTTAAGAAATTCACTTTTTAGCATTAATTAGCAATGAAATTGACCATATTAACCTTTACTATCTCACATAAACACTCCTAACACATATTCCAACACTATTTCCTCCAAGAACAATGTAAGAAAAAAATAATTAATTCATTCTTGAAATCTAAAAAAATTACTTATTTCGGACAGTAAAAAAAGGCCAAAAAATTAATTATTTTGGACCGGAGGAAGTATTCCTCACGAGCCATTATTAACAAACAATTAGGATTATTATATTTGTGTAAGATTCTCTAGGGCGAATATGGTCATTAGGGGATCATATTCTTGTTGATTACTTTCTTATGCCTTTTTTATTTTTAAACATATTTTCCAAAAGATGAATACATGCATCAACAAACGCACACAATTTGATAACAAACGTCACTTGAAGGGTATTTTACAAAGTGAAAACTTTGGACGTAGCTAAAAATCATCAGCATATAATTAAAAGCAGTGGCATCAGATACTTGGGCTTTAAAGTCTAAAAGTATGTACTACAATGCAAGAACATCACAATTGGTGGTGGAGGCTTGAAGAAACTAATGGAAATAGAAGATGGGAACACGTAAAACCACAGCTGTGGAAAAGGAAAAGTAAAAGAATATTGCATATCAATCCCAGCATTGTAAATAAAGAAATACTTGACAAACATATTAAAGTCATCAAGTGAAAATATTTATGTGGCACATAAGAAAGTTCTTTTTTCACTACACTTCACTTCCAACCTAGGAAACATATTATTGGATTTGGACATTACAAGGAAACAGAGGAGTGTTAGGAAGTTTATGATAGGAGAATATCTGACAAAATGATTGCCAATTTGTATAAACAACTGTGACACGAGCATTGTTAAAATAGATTTGCCATTATTTTATTTTATTTCTGATATCAGGAAAAGATTGCATATATTTAATTATTGTTACCTTACATTCTTGTACTTTAAATCGTCTTTTGAGTATTAATTATAATACTTTGTGTTTAATATTATATTTTAATTATGTAGGAATAAATTGGTATAAAGATGAGATTTGGAACAAAATTAAATAAAATGCGAAAGAAAAAAAATATAAAAGAAGAAGACAAGAGGGGACACCCTTTCGTCTTTGCCCCCCTAATTGCAAGATAAAAATACAAAAAAAAAAAATACATGCAAAGCAAAGAATTAAACAAGGCAAACAAAAACGTACCTAAAGAATTGGAGGTAGAAAACTCACTGCTTTCAGCGTTAAGACCAGCGCTTGGCGCTGGCTTTTTTTTTTTTTTTTTTTTTTTTTTTTAACCCTCCCAAATTAGGAGGGTCTATAGTGTTTCCACACTTCCCCTCCACGGTGACTCGAACCCAGGACCTAACGATCGTAGGTGGAGGTGCTTACCAACTGAGCAAGCCTCACTTGTCCTTGGCGCTGGCTTGGACGCTATGTTGCGGGATTTTTCGTTTTTTTTTTTTTTGGAACGAGGTTATTTCAACTCAAGACTTTCTAACTCATATAAAAGGAGTTTTAAACCTATTTGGTAGGGATCTAACATACTTCGAAGGAGAATTTACGTAGAGGAGTACACACCACGCTTGGAGGAGGCTTCTAACTAGTTTTTCTTCTCTTCTCTTTCTTTTAATCTCATAATTTATTAGTTCTAGAGTTGGATGTCCTACATGAATGTTGTAGTTTGAAACATGTATTGTTCTTATTATTTTATTATATTGGTTTATTTACTCAATCTTGCGCTTAATTATTTAATTGATTGATCACCAATTGAAACTATCTACAAATCTAGGATTGAACTCATGAGAGGAAATTCTAGATTGCATATAAGATTGGGCAAAGAAAGATCTTAACTCTGAGGGAGAGCAGATTTGCGGTTAGGATATGAATATACCTAATCGCGTTGCTTGGTTACTATACATAAATTATTAATGCATTCTTGTTAATTCTAATTCCATAAGAATATAAGCATTAGATTAACTTGAATAGGCGAGTTGTGCTTCGTGAGAAGGCTACGAAAAATATTAACGTTGTCAACCAATAAAACAGATAAATTAATTAGACGATTTAAGTGAAAACTCAACCGGATTGTTAGCTAACCCATATCTTTAGAATATTCACTCACATTAAATTCGTCTCTATAATTCGCCAACTTATTTTTATTAATCTCTTAATTTGTTACTCTAGCTTCATTTTAGTTAAATATCCATACATTAGGATTCGCTTGAATAGATTAATTATTTGGTTTAACTTAGTTGATCGTTAATCACAAGTCCATATGGGTACGATATCTGGACTTACAATCCTATATTACTTATCGATCACGTATACATGCGTGTGCATTTGGGAGCAACAAGTTTTTAGAGTCGTTGCTGGGGACATAGAATTTAACTATTTTACTAGATTAGATTTTTACTTTTTATCTATTTAAGTTTTTTTATTTTTGTTTATTGTAGTTAGTATTATATTTTTTTTACATGGTATCTTTGAGTGAAAAGTGATGTGATAGTAAGTATTCTTATTTTTGTGATCCTTGTCCATATTATAAAGGATCCCACTTATGGCAATATTGTAAAAATATTTTCAGGACTGAGTTGTGTTCATCATCTCAATCCTGTACTATTTGTGGTAAAAATTAAAATAATTGTCCTAAGTGTTGTTATCCTACTCCAATCCTTTCTTATGTTGATTCTAATAATTTGTGTGAGTTCGACAGGAGTAATGTATTGGATGATGTGGAACATGATGTTCCCATTCTTGATATGCACATGAAATTATAAGTGCAATATGGATGTTTTCCTGAGAAAATTATGAATGAGATGCAACACTTTATAGAAGGAACAGTTGAACTGGAACAAGAGATCGACCAATTTGGAAGTTCGATTCCCGACTTTGAGGCTCAATTGAGTGCAAAGGTTGATGTGTATAACGCCCAACAATTTAGTGATGAGTTGTGTGAAGCTGAAAAAGATCTAGGCCAAATAGAGGGGCTAAAACGAGAATACCAATCATTACACCATGCTTTTGTTGATGATACCGAGGTTGAGAGAATATATATATTGAGGATGTCAAAAATAATGCAGTTTTGGAGTTGGGGCGTGTTGGTCATCATTCTAAACAGTTTTCTACGTTATGTTTGGATGGAGACATGGAGATCGAGCCTTTGAAGAGATGTATAGATGAAGAACAAGACCTTTACATTCTAAAATTTCTCACACCAAAAAGACAAAATGATATCCCGCACTTAAGGGCCAAGAAGTGCAAGATGCGATATATATTTCTTAGTTCTTTTATTTTCACACCACCGCCCCAAGAACGTGACATAAAAGTTGATGCAAAATTGGGGGCACAATTTATATCCTCAAAGTGGTGAAAGGATGGCATCGTGTCGCGACGTTAAATCAAGTGCTTGTTGGGAGGCAACCCAAATTTTTTATTTTTTATTTACTTTTGCTTATATTTTTGTTGTGTTATTTTTTGTAGTGTTGTTTTTTGTATTTTATAGGAGTAGGAGCATGGAGTCAAAGCCAATAGGTTTCTGCAAAAGCGTAGGTGACTGAAACTAAGTTTGAGGTACCTGCATAAGAGATCATACCTAGGAGAAGTCTGAGTATCTCGTGAGCTACTAATGCTTCAGAATTTGGCCTACTAGGGGGTCTCTTTTACCCTCTTGTTATTTTCAGTGTGCATTGAGGATATCGCATAATTTTAAGTGTGGGGTAAGAAGATTGTCTAGGTGATTTCTGTATTATCCTAACTTAGTTGTAATATATTTTTTAAAAATATTTAAGAAAATCAAAAATTAAAGAATAAATAGAAAATCAAAAAATTGGAACTTTTTTCCCTACGATGGATTTCATGGACAGATTTCTTGATGGATTAAAGTCCAACCAAAAAAAATTAAATTTTTTTTTCTTTTCTAGTTAGTTTTAGTAGATAATAATCACCACTGATTTTTATTTTTGCATCGGTTCGTTTCCAAGGGACATATTTGAACCGAGTGATTTTCTTTATTTTTAGAATCAGATTTTTTTTGGAATAGTAAAAGAGAGAAAAGAAAAAAAAATTGTGACTTGTTTGATACTAGCATATGTAGACCTGAGCTTGAGTATTACTTTCCTCTGAGTGCTTGACTTAAAATAGCAATTTTTCTGATACTTATGCTCGGGGTTGTGACTCTGTATATAACTTATGCTTATTTGTTGTTCGCTATGATCCTGTCTGTCTTAGAGTAGAATTGATCCATCTTGATTGATCTTGTTCCATACAATGAGGATTTCTTGCATATATTTCATGTTTTGCATCTTAGTCTAGAACTTGTCGTGCATGTTATTGAAGTAAAATAAAAGTGTTGCTCTGTTTAAAAGATGATAATAAACTTTCTTTGTTATGTCTTATAAATTTTAGCATTTTCAGATATTGTACCACTAGTTAGCCCTTTGGAAGACGTATTTTTGCCCTGATCCTTTTGTTTGAATCCCTAGTTTTGCACCTTGCTTCCTCGAGCATTGTTGCTTGGACCATGATAATATTGATAAATTTGAAGAAGGGATGATTAAGTAAAAAATTGTGACCAACAATAGCTGAAAAGTGATAAAAAAATCCTCTTAAAAAGAATGTAACACGAAAAATGAGAAAAGAAAAATTGCTTTAAAAAAATGAAACGTTCTTGATATGAAGAAAATACTTGTGAAAGAATAGATAAAGAAAGGGATGAAAAAAAATGAAAAGTAAAACATATGGGTGATGAAGTAAAGTTCAAAGTGCTTAGGGAAATGTAAATCACTATTATATAATTCTCCTACCCGTCCCTTAGCGAATATTTCAACATATTAAAGTCCTATTTTATTCGATTCGAGCATACTTAATTAATTAGATATGTGCATAATGGGCAAGCCTATGGTTCTTTGTGCATACATATGAATTTGTTTGTGAGTGCGCGAGTTGTTTTTTGATGCTAAGTCCCTAAATTATATTCATTCTTTGATTTGAGTGCATGGACTATTTATTCTTATGAGGGCACTTGTTTTATGATAGATAGGTTATGAGAGAAAAAATTGAGTAACAGGGACATCGAATTTGTGTACCTTTTAACAACATCGGAAGAATTTTCCAGAATCCGTTTCAATCAATTTTCCCAAATCCGATTTCATCTCTCTTGAAAATAAAATTCTTGTTCACGAACTAAATGCCTAACTTCACTATGTTCTTCCTTTCTTTGCAATTTTCTACACACATGAATCTCTCCACTGAAGAGAAGTATATAAAGAAGAGGAGATGGGAGAACTTCCGATGTTAATTACTACCCCACGTTCTCACGTTTCTCAAAAGAAAATGTATGGTAGTTTTTAGGAGTTAGAACCTACATATAACCACCTTAGGTTTTATACCCCCCCCCCCCTTTGTTTTTTTATATCTCTTTTTAAAATGGGTCGGGTCAGTCCACATAGACGACCCACGATCCAAACCTTATATCCAACATCTCCGACTTCGCACAGGTGGGCTAGATCCAAACTAGTAACTACCGTGAAAGCAACACACATAATTCATACCAGTAAATAGTTCATGCGACCTGCGAGCATCAAGAGCCATAATATTCTTAATATCTTTAAGGGTTTTTAACAGCTCTATGTAGAAATCCGATCACAAGCGGAAGAGATTTACTACTAACATGAGGATCTTGTTGCTCGCAATACCCCATACATCTACTCCAGTAGCTGGTTATTTAATCACTCTTCCTCGAAAGAGGTGAACTCAAGTTCATGTTTAACTTTGTATCCACAATTACACTCAATACCCTCATGGTAAGTATAATGGTCGACCTATGTATACATGTTAAATTACTAAATTTTAGTCGTCGTCCCTTTCTACTCGAGTCTTTCCATTCCAAATCAACTTCTTTCCTAGACATGCATTGCATTGTCGAATTACTCATGGCTATTAGTAACATGCTAAAGTAGCAACACTGATTGGCACTTCAAGAAACAGTGACAGGTCAAAGGCTATTCCAATAAAAGTTAATGTAACTTCTTTGGGATCTCACACAATGAAGAAGCGGGAATTTATTCTTCCATTATCCCATGGCTGATAACACACGTGGTATGAAACACATGTCACAGTGTTCTCAGCTTATATTGGTGCGTGTGTTTTATTATTTTAATCATCCAACACCATATAGATTTTAGTCTAGACACCTCTAAATGTTTAACCTGAGTTTCACTTCAATAATCCTCAAATCCTCATTTTAGAAAAACTTCCATCTAGCTTACAAAACAAGTCATAATCGAATTGTAAAATTCGTAAGCTATCAAGAACGACCTCTTATAGTAAATATAACCCTGCATTATCCAAGGTTTTATAAGGTCTCATCTCTTCACGATTCTTATCGTAAAAGGCGATTGCTCGTGTGAGAGAGCCAATCTCGCGACCTGTTTGACACACTTTATCAACAAAATATTCATCACATGCATACGAGATATAAGCACAAATTCAAGAGTCTAATATTGATGAGTGTATTATAATACTTAAGTAGTTTTACAATACATAAATATATTCATATCCTTCACAAACCTAGATCCATAACATGTTTCTCAAACAGGTCTCTAGATATCGCCTTTGTAAAATAATCAGCTATCATACTTCGCGTAGGAATGTATTGTAAATTTATCTCTCCACTTGCTGCCATTTCTCTTAAAAAGTTATACTTGATGTCAATATGTTTGGTCTTGCTGTGATACTTTGGATCTTTTGTATGTGCAATAGCTGCTTGAGTATCACAATATAGAGTCATGGCACCCTGAGAATTCTTTGCAATATCTAAATGTTCAAAGAATCTCTTCAACCAAATAACTTCTTGTACTGTGGACGCATAAGCTACAAACTCAACTTCCATTGTTGAAAGGGATGTACAGGTTTGTTTCTTACTTTTTTCATGATATAGCACCACCATTAAGTAAGAATGCATAATCGGATATTGATTTTCTATCATTCCGTTCACCAGCCCAATCAGCATTTGTATATCCTCTCAAGTATAAATTATTTCCACTATAACATAGTGAATAATCTGTAGTTCCATTCAGGTATCTGAAAATTCTCCACAACTTTCCAATGATCTCTTCCAGAATTGGATTGATACCTGCTAACCAGACCTACGGCATAACAAATGTCTGGGCGAGTACACATCATAACGTACATCAAGCTCCCGACAGCACTTGAATATGAAACTCGAGACATGTTTTCCTTTTTATTTTCAGTCTTGGGACACATTTCAAGGCTTAAAGTTTGATCTCTCGCTATAGGAGTATCCATGGATTTGCAATTATTCATGCGAAAACGCTCCAAAATTTTCTTTATATAAGTTTCTTGAGATAGACTCAATAACTTTTTGGGATGGTCTCTTTGGATCTTAACTCCAAGGATATAGTCTGCCTCGCATATATCTTTCATGTCAAATGACTTTAAAAGCCATGATTTGATAGTTTTCAAATATTCCAAATTTTTTCCAGCCAATAAAATATCGTCCACATAAAGAGAAAGAATTACAAACATCCTGTCACGACCCAAATTTCTCACCAACAGAGTCGTGATGGCGCCTTCTCGTGATAGCTAGGTAAGCCAACTTATTTACCTTTTCATTGCTAAACAATTATCTTGACAGTTTATAGCATCAATATAGAACATGAAATCTACTAAGAACAATAGAGGAAATCTGTCTTATAAATATGAATTAAAATGCGGAATAGTCAATAATAACCTCTACCCAAAATTTGGTGTCACATTACTCATGAACCTCTAAGAATAAACTAAATACAAGGGTCTAAAAGAAATATAGCATATGTCTGTCTCGAAAACAATGAGGCAACAGTCAAAAGAAAACTTAAAAAAGATATGTCGGGGCTACGGACGCCTGCAAGGCTACCTCAGTATCGTGATAATGAAATCCTACTCTCGTACTACTGCTGCTGATCCTCAAAACTTGGACCTGTGCAAAAATACACAAAAGTGTAGCATCAGCACAACCGGCCCCGTGTGCTGGTAAGAGTCTAGCCTAACCCCGGCAAAGTAGTGACGAGGCTAGGCTAGACACCACATAACCCTGTACAGTTATAAATGTGAGCACGTGATTTTTTCTCTATAAGAGAAATACTCCCAAAGATTCAAAATAAAATAATTTTAGTTTACTTGCAATTGTTGTGAATTTTGTGATTATTTTTCTTGTATTATTTGCATTTATATGTGCATATTTATTTATTTAAATTAATAAAAAAAATTATATGTCGCATTTGCATTTAGGATTTAATTATACAATAAGGAGTAATTAATTTTATCTTACAAAATAAAAATCACAAAAATAGGCATCTTTTGCATTTTACCCTTTAATGTCCAAATTGTGTGATTGTATTTTAATTATCATTTAAATTTAGGTGACAATTATTATTATGAGTTAATTAGTATTTTAAGATAATTATAGTTTTTATAAATTAATCTTAGTATTTTTCGCTTTATTAATTAGGAAGTTGAATAATGGAGAAGAACAAAATAGAAATTTTTTTGGACATCTTGCAAATTAAGTTACAAGCTCAAACCTAAGCACCCTTACCCAACCCAAAACCCCTTGGCCCAAAAAAAGAAAACTTCAGATTTTTAGCCAAAAATAATCATAATCACATAACATAAAGTAGTGGGGGCAAGGAAATTAAGGAAGAAATAAGGAGAGCAAAACATGGATTAGTGGGCTTTCTTTAAATTAAAAAATATTTTTTTAATAAAAAAATCTGAAAATTTCAGAAATTCTTGCCTATAAATAGAAGAGAAGATTTATGAAAAAACGAAGGTGGAGAAAAGAGAGGAAAAAATAGGAGAGAAGAAAATTAAGGGAAAAAGGAGAGTAATATACACTCGATATACAGTTTGGATATAGAAGTATACATGGACAAAAATTTAAATCCTTGAGAGTTTCGTTTGAGAATTGAAAAGAGTTAAAAGATAGAAAGACAAAACAATGAGAAATTCCGGAATATATTTTTCTTTTCAATTTTTACTGGGTTTTTGTTTCTTCGTATTGCTGGGATTTTCTTGATTGAGGTGTTGAAGCTACTGCTGGTTGTTACTGTTACTGTTGTTGTTGCTGTATTTTCACCGCCCTGTTGATTTCCCATCTTTCCATTCCTTTCAATACCAGGTACATATTCTAAAAACCATGTGTTGATGTAAGCTCGAATTGAAAGTTGAAGTTTTGAAATGAAATAGAAAAGCAAGTTGTTGATTAATATTTGTTGTTATTTTCCGTTTTATTAGTTTTGTCAAATTGTAGTTAGCTCTATAATTTGAAGAATAAATTTGTCATTTATTCGGCTTGTGAGGGAACACCTTTTGTACTAATATAGAGTAGTCTTTTAAGCATGTAATTAATTAGGATTTTTTCTTTTCTTTTAGAGACAAACTAAATAGAAAAAATGTAGTCACTCTAGGATTATCCTTTTAAAAAAAAATATTACGCCTCGCCAAATAGAAAAAATGAAATTGCGGGGCCCCTCAATAACAATGTTCACTTTTTCTTAAAAAATAACCAAACGCGGTAAATGATTTAAAATTGCATTATAGTATTGAACATGTTTTAAAAATCGGATATTTAGCCATTACAATAATTTAAACGACTGTGCTAGAATCACGGGATCCGGGGGTGCCTAACACCTTTCCTCGGGTCAACAGAATTCCTTACTTAGAATTTCTGGTTCGCAGACTTCATTTGGAAAGTCGAAAATTTTCTCGATTTGGGATTTAAATAAATCGGTGACTTGGGACACCATAATTTATTCCAAGTGGCGACTCTAAAATAAATAAATGATCCCATTTTGAATATTGTCACTTAAATTGGAAAAACTCCCTTATGCATTATCCTTCGGGGTAAGTGTGCAAAAAAGAGGTGTGACAGCTCTAGCGACTCCGCTGGAGATAAAAAACCCAGAACCACTAGTTTAGGATTTAAGAATTCGAGCTTTGAATAATTATTGTATTTTGCTTATTTATTGTCTGATTTTATTATATGTTTGTCTTAATGTGCTAAATGTTGCTTCTACCGCTTTGATATTTTGTGAATTGTATATAAATTATGCCTATAACCACTTTCTCCTCTGAGTCTCTTTGAAATTTAATATCGGGCATTTGCTGGAAATAGCTCGTCTTTCTTAAGATTGATGAGGTGCTTGGAACCCGGTGAAGGATTTAGTCACACATGTTTAGGCGGGGAGTATTGTAAATTAAGCCGGAAAGCCATGCTACCGGTGTACTGACCCTCATCGGCTCGAGTTGTCCGCTCGAGTAAAGCAGTCTAGATATTATTTCCAATAAGATGTTAACCTAGAATAACAAAACCTCAATCCGGATCCCTAGTAGGAACGTCTGTTTGCATCATGTGCATATTGACTTAGGAGGCTCAACACAAGGGTTGGGTCTGTCTAGGACAGGTGTACCTGAAATAAAAGACCAACTTGATGCATCTTGTTTGTGCATTTATATGTTTCGGTCCTGCATGCTGACCTGCTTATTATTAAAAAAAGGGGATTGGTTTTGAAGAAAAGGAAAATATCAGTGTATAGGGTTGCAGGTTTTTAAACACATGTTTCGAAAATTCCCAAATAACACCAAAACTTTAGTAATTTTTTTTTATAAAAAAATAAAGATGGAAAAGAGTTTTTTTTGTTTAAAATGATATAGTTCATTTTACTGAACTACGCTGATTTGATTCTCACTGGATGTGAGATACGTAGGCAACCCTCGTTGGGTCCAACCTCCCATTTTGCAAAAATTGTCAAAATTTTAATTCTAGTCATAAATAAGTTGGGGGGTGCCGCCTTTGTCAAATATAGTCGAATGTTCCCGAAAGGAACGCCGGAAGGCGGACTTTGCATAAACGGCCACATTTGGTCATGTTTTTAGAGTTTTGGTCGATTGACCCACACAACCTTAAAATCTTCACCCCCGAGGCGCTGAAAGGCCGTGTTTGCAAAATCATGTCTTTTTATTCTAATAAATAAATAAATAAATAAATAAATAAAATAAAAAGGAGTCAGTTTATTTGCGAATGCCGTTTGGATTTTTGGTGAAAATAAGTTGAACCAGCTTCGGTACTGTATTAAACCGTTCTTGCCGAAACAACCTTAAAACATCTTTTAGTTGTTGAAAGGATATTTCGTAAAAGAATGGACAAGTTTGTAAAATAAACCTTACCGGTCTCAAAATTCATGTGAAATAGAGAAGGGGCCACGTTTGCAAAAATAGTCATTTGGTATTGGCATATAGAGGAAGGAATCTGTCAGTTTATTTTTGAATTTGTAATTCTTTTTATTAGAGTATGTGTGTTGCTTGATTTTTCGAGTCTGTAGTCGTCTTTTCGTCAAAGTCTCTTAATTTGATCAAGTTTTTGAACCTTTCTTTTAGAATCAATATTTGTTTTTATTATGAGAAACTAAAAAAAAATTGTTTCATTGTTGTTTGTCTTTTTATCATACGAACTACGTTGGGTCTGATTCATGCGGGGATATGATACGTAGGCAGTCTACATAAGATTCGACCATTGTTTATAGTAAAAAGGGGAAAGTAAATAAAAAAAAGTGAGAGAAATAATGGAGGGGCATAGAAACACTTGAAAATGATAAGTCGGGATAACGCATGTGGTTTGAGCAAAAGCATAATAGAAATGGTTCACTGGAAAAAGACATTGCATCCCCAATGTGCGTTTACTATATCTGTTGAAAACCTAACACTAACAAGTTTGTTATTTTTCCAATCACAATTACCAGTTAGTTGTTAGAAGTGTACTGGCATCGCACGGATATTAGACAAGATCAAAGGGGCCTATACCTGAAAGTATGACTGAGTCAGACCACAACATTGAGTCAGAAAAGGCGATGAGCCAAATGCTCAAAGAGGCCTTGGAAAAAATGGAAAAAATGCAGTCTGAGATGAACAAAATGCAGTTGGAGCTGGCCAAAGTGCAAAAGGGTCCTGAGGCACCCGCTACTCCTACCTTCCCGCCAGGATATACCCCAGAATACCTTCCTCATGGTCCCTCAACAAGCTTCTCAGGCTATCATTACTACCAGGGAAGGGACGCTTATGACCCCCAAGCTCCACCACCCAATCAAGACCCTCATCCACCAAATGTCCCTATCTTTATGGCACCTCCCCCAGCTCCATTGCACAAATTATCAAGTGAGCCATTATTTCAGGTTCACGACACTCAGTATTACCCCCCTGAACCCACGTTTAGGGTACCCGAACCACCCACATATACTCCTCCCTTTGAGGTCCCGACGGAAAAGCCGGCCTAGAGCCCAGAGCAGGAAGACATGATGCGGAAAGTCAAAAGCCAGGAGCAGTCCTTCAGGAGCATGCATGGGATGGGAAATCGGTTCAGTGTGGCTTATAAAGATTTATGCCCTTTCCTCGACGTACAACTACCAACGGGGTTCGAGATGCCCAAAATTTGATCTGTACGAAGGGCATGGCGATCCCATGTCTCATCTGCGAGGATTTTGCAGCAAGATAAGGGGACCGGGTGGAAAAGATGAGCTACTGATAGCTTATTTTGGACAGAGTTTGAGCGGGTCTGCCTTAGAATGGTACACAAGGCAAGATCCAAGCACGTGGTATACTTGGGATGATCTGGCGCAGGCTTTCGCCGGGCACTTTCAATACAACCTGGAGATAGTGCCAGACCGTCTCACATTATTAAAGCTTGAGAAAAAACCAAGGGAGAGCTTCAGAGAATTTGGATTTCGTTGGAGAGAACAGGCAGATAGAGTTTATCCTCCGATGAGAGAGGGGGAGATGGTAGATTACTTTCTACAAACGCTCGAGCCAACCTACTTCGGCCACTTGGTGACCTCAGTGGGAAAATCCTTCAACGAAGTGGTAAAGATGGGGGGAATGATAGAAGAAGGTCTGAAGACCAATAAAATATTGAGTTATTCAGCGATTAAGGCGACAAAATAGGCCATTCATAGCGGCACGGGAGGTGCGCTCGGGAAAAAGAAAAGAGAGGATGTCACAATGATAGAGGCTGGCAATTGGTCCAGATCCAGAGGTCTTTCCCCCCATCACCAATTTAGACCCCCTCACCCAAATTACCCCCGCATTCCAAATTATCCTCCATAATCCTACTACCCACCACAAGAACAACATTTTTCAGTCCATCAAGCAAAAGCATACACCCAACCTCCGGCGCGCCCGCAATGGCGCGCCAGCTCCACATAATACCTACCCAGCTCCACATAATACCTACCTAGATCCACAAAACATCTACCCACCACCAAGGGCCTACAGAAATCCCGCAGGGCCAGGTTTCCGGGGGAATCAGGCTTTCAGGAATGAAAGGGTTCAGAAGCAGAGAACGTTCACTGAATTAGGAGAAACATATACTGCTTTGTTCCACAAATTAAAACAGATAGGTTTGTTAAGTCCTATTGAGCCCAGATTGCCAAATCCCTTACCTCAAAATTTGGACCACTCAGTAAAATATGAATATTGTTCGGAAGTTCCTGGACATGATACCGAAAAATGTTGGAAGTTGAAGTATGCGATCCAAGATCTTATCGATACTAATAAGATTGAGGTTTAGGAACCCGAGGCACCCAATATTAACCAAAACCCCCTACCAGCCCAACACGAAACCCGCATGATCGAGATTGTGCATGGTGAGGGAGAACCCAAGAAGCCATCACAGACAGTGATGATGATCCGGGCCAGTGCAAAAGAGAAATCAACCAGTAGGGAAGTGGAGGTTACAATTAAGAGGGAGGATGTTAAGCCAGTAGTAATATTGGGGAAGAACCCATCTGCCACTACAAAGACAACAAAATTAGTAGTGTCTGGAGCGTCATCCTGCACCTGTGGTGGTTGTGAAAGGAGTTTGTAGGGAACCGATCATCATAAAGCCGATAGTCCAATTGTTTGTGACCGATAGCAAGGTCGTGCCTTGGAAGTACGAAAAGGCAATGGTGTTGTACAAAGGAAAGTCAGTGGAGGAGGTTAGTTGCGAGGCCCAGGGGTTGACTCGATCGGGCTGATATTTTGCTCTCGTAGAGTTGAGAAGATCTAACCCCGCATTGGTGAAGAAACCAGTAATAGATGAGGAAGATGAGGAGTTCTTAAAGAATATGAAAGCCCAGGACTACTCTATTGTGGAGCAATGAAGAAAAAACCCAGCCCAAATTTCGTTGCTATCCTTGTTGATCCATTCCAGTGATCATTGTCAGGCCTTGATAAGGATCTTGAATGAAGCCCATGTTCCAGATAAACTTTCTGTAAATCACTTAGAAAAGATGGTACATAAAATCTTTGAGGTGAACCGAGTGACATTCTCTGATGATGAATTACCAAAAGAGGGTACGGAACATAACAAAGCCTTATACTTGACTGTGAAGTGTGAAGACTCAGTGGCACCCGAGTATTGGTGGATAATGGTTTAAGTGCCAACATCTGTACTTTGACTACTCTGAACAAACTGAAGATTGATCATAACAGAGTCCGTAGAAATGGCGTCTGCATCAGAGGTTTTGATGGAGGGGGTACTAACTTAGTGGGTGATATCATACTGGAACTAATCATTGGTCTAGTAGATTTTACCATGGAATTTCAAGTGGTGGACGTGGCCGTATCATACACTCTGCTATTGGGACGACCCTGGATTCATGCTGCCAAAGCAGTACCTTCTACATTGCACCAGATGGTAAAATTTGAGTGGGATAGGCAAGAAATAAAGATGTAGGGGGATAACGGCACATGCATTATGGGTGATGACGTGGTGCCATTCATAGAAACAGAGGATGATAAGGGACCATGGGTATACCAAGTCTTCGAATGTGTTTCAGTGGATAAGATTTCTGAAGGCGATGACCTCGCATTTCCCAGGATCTCAGCTGCAACTTTCATGATCGCCTCAGAAATGATGAACTGTGGGTTTATACCAGGAAAAGGTCTGGGGGCCAAACTCCAAGGTATTATTCAACCCGTTTGTTTGCCTAAGAATTTGGAGACATTCGGGTTAGGGTTCAAGTCGATGGTAGTAGATGTGAAGAGAGCTCGAAAATGAAGAAGAAAGTCTGGGTCCTTCCCAAGCCAGCTCCACGCCTCTCTCGATCTTTTGTTAAAGCAGGTATCAAGAGGTTGCCGAACCCAAGGATTCTTGGACCGTCGATTGGACCAGATGGAGATATGGATCAGAGTTTTGTAAGATTATTTGCTGATGTCAACATGATCGAAGCTGGAGAAGGTTCCAGTAAAGCGGACATACAATATGTGGGTCCTAAGGCCAAAACCAACAATTAGATGGCTACTCCTCTTCCCATCCGGAATGAGCCTTGGTAGTAGGCTTTGGATTTTCTTTTGTTTCCTGGATTATTCGAGAGTTGTAATCCATTTTTGGTTTGTTTATAGTGTGAAACTCTGTTATTCTGCATTTTAATAAAAAACGAAAGTTTCCCTTCTTTTCTTGTTTTTTGATTTTGTTTCTTTTTATTTCTGAACAATTCTCTTTTTTCTGGTTCCAATGACATGGCATGCACAACGGAACTTCAACCTAGTCTAAAAGATCAGTCTGATTCCGAATTAATTATACAAGAAATTGATTATAATGACGAATCGGAATACGATGAAGATGAGGCCTTTGAAGAGATAAGTAAAGAGTTAAGCCAGTTCGAAGAAAAACCCAAGCCCAATTTAAGCGACACTGAAGCCGTCAATTTAGGGGATGCTGACAATGTTAGAGAAACTAAGATTAGCATTCACATTGAATCACACATAAGGGATGAGCTAAGTAAAACACTCATAGAATTCAAAGACGTTTTTGTATGGTTGTATGATGACATGCCAGGTTTAAGTACCGATTTAGTGGTTCATAAATTGCCCACTGACCCGGCATGTCCACCTGTCAAGCAGAAATTGAGGAAATTTAAAACAAATATGAGTGTGAAGATTAAAGAAGAAATAACCAAACAGTAGCAAACAAAGGTTATTCGCATCACCAGATATCCTGAGTGGTTAGCTAATATGGTACCAATACCAAAAAAGGATGGGAAGATTCGGGTATGTGTCGACTACCACAATCTTAATAAGGCAAGTCCAAAAGATAACTTTCCATTGCCCAACATTCATATTCTAATCGACAATTATGCTGCGCGTGAGATTGGGTCTTTAGTGGATTGTTTTGTTGGGTATCATCAGATCTTGATGGATGAATAAGATACAGAAAAGACAGCTTTCATCACTTCATGGGGAACTTATTACTACAGGGTAATGTCCTTCAGTTTAAAGAACGCTGGAGCAACATACATGAGAGCAATGACTATTGTGTTTCATGACATTATACACAAAGAGATTGAGGTGTATGTAGACGATTTGATCAAAAACTCCAGGCATCAGGAGGACCATGTAGCAAATCTGAGGAAGTTTTTTCAAAGACTTCGGAGGTATGACATTAAGCTCAACCCAGCTAAATGTGCATTTGGGGTTCCCTCGAGAAAAATGTTAGGATCCATTGTCAGTCGGCGAGGCATTGAGTTGGATCCATCAAAGATCAAATCCATCCAAGAATTTCCAGCACCAAAGAATAAAACTAAAGTAATGAGTCTTTTGGGAAGATTGAACTACATCAGCCAATTCATTGCTCAGCTCACATCGACGTGTGAACCTATTTTCAGGCTGTTAAAGAAGGATGTTGCAGTCAAATGGACTGAAGAATGCCAAGAGGCTTTTGATAAGATAAAAGAGTATTTGTCAAACCCACCTGTGTTGGTTCCACCTGAACCCGGGAGGCCTCTAATTCTTTATCTAACAGTTTTGGATAATTCATTTCGGCTGCGTATTGGGGCAACATGACATTGCTGGCAGAAAGGAACAAGCCATCTGTTATCTCAGTAAGAAGTTCACAACTATGAAGTTAAGCACACTAATCTTGAAAAGACATGTTGCGCCCTAACTTGGGTGGCACAGAAGCTAAAGCATTATCTCTCTTCCTACACTACTTATCTCATTTCACGTTTGGATTCATTGAAGTATATATTCCAGAATCCTATGCCTACAGGGAGGTTAGCAAAATGACAAATATTACTTACAGAATTTAACATCATCTATGTGACGAGGACGGCTATGAAAGCTCAAGCACTAGCCGATCACTTAGCTGAGAATCCTGTTGATGATGAATATGAACCTTTAAGGACGTATTTTCCAGACGAAGAAGTGTTGCAAATTGATGAGTTAGAACTAACCAAGGAGTCAGGGTGGAAACTTTTCTTTGACGGAGCTGAAAATGCAAAAGGAGTTGGAATAGGAGCAATACTTATTTCTGAAACACGACATCATTATCCTGTTACAGCTCAACTATGCTTCTAATGTACCAATAACATGGCTAAGTATGAAGCATGCATTTTGGGGTTACGATTAGATATAGACATGGATGTCCAGGACGTCTTGGTCTTGGGAGACTCAGACCTTCTGGTACATCAGGTTCAAGGTGAATGGGAAACAAGGGATTGAAGCTTGAGGATTTCTCGATCTGGAATTCGGAGGTAAGATCACACGACCCTGGAATGCACTCCTTGATGTGTGGCTCTACCGGCATTTTATCACTGGCCAGCCACGATGAAAAAGCCTTTTCCTTTTGTGGGACGGTTTTGGAAGTTTTCGCCATTAATTCACGTAGAAGGAATCGAAAAGAGGTGAAACTTGGAATTCTTGATACTAACAAAGTTGACTCTACATATGGTGAAAGAGAAGAGAAAGAAAGAGTAAGATACTTAGAAAAGTTGGTGGAGGTGAAAATAAAAGTTTTGATTCAACCAAAGAGCCTATATTTATAAATTTATGGCGACGGTTTAGTGGTGCTCGTGGCCGACCGTCCACTGGCAAGAATTAAGGGTTTGGGGAAATGTACCGATGGGACGTTTTAGTCACCCCAATCTCTTACGTCACGTGGATGACATCATTATTGAAGTCTCCAAAGCATCGAGGCACAAGTCATTTCTTATCATTTTACTTTAGAAACGAGGGGATTATCTATATACAGTAAAAATTAGGGCTACCCGATTTCATCCATTGCTCGTGATGAGAATATCACGCCAAGGAGCTAGGACGTCGATTTCGGAATTGACGCCTCTTTTCGGACCAAGGTCGACATCAATCGTGGCTAGGAAGAGACAGACCACGAGTGACATCGGTATAGCTTGATAATGAAAAAGGCGAGATATCTACGATTGATCGAGGATCGTGGATTCGGAACGGATCAATGCATGATGGTTAATTAGATGTTAATATGGTTTTCTACTATAATTAG